>AMYF01000145.1:0-188212 GCA_000315175.1 Herpotrichiellaceae sp. UM238 | reverse complement strand
AATCAGGCCCATTTTTACCACATTTTTCTAAAGATTACGCAGGACCCCTGTAGAAACGGTACCTCTTCCATGCTGCCACATGGGGCGGCTCCAACCGGCAAAGATCAGGTAGGCAAAACAGCGCTGGAAAGCCGAAGCCTTAGTTGGACCACGGAGCTTAGTGGGGACTTTAGTGGTCCCGGCTAGGGCTAGCTCTGCATAAGCAGGCTAACCATCCTTTCTCAAGCTTAGGCCTCTGCAGCGGACAAAGTGGGTGAAGGTCGACTCACGCGGGCTGGGGTGCTGCCACTCTTAACCAACGCCTCTCATTCGTGCGACGTTCTACACGCCTTTTACTCTCAATCAGGGAATGATGCTAGATGCAGAACTTTTCGCAGATCACCAGTCTGATCGCCTTGTCATGAGCATTTCTCTTGCTAATATCACTAACTCCATCTCCACATCGATCCCTTGGTGGGAGGACACTGGAATTCAGCATCGGTCGAGCACGCTTCTTCTGCCTCTCCCACCCACGAATCAATATCCTCACATAACCATACTATCTCCTTTCTCGCCTACGGTCAGCTGATTTGCCACAGCTGGCAAGGGACTTGAGACGACATACTTAGAACAGTATAGTTGAAAGGAGCATATTACAGCTCGCTTGATCCGTTGGACAGCTCGGACATGACCTTGCTGGCCCATTGTCTTTAAAACTGTCAAGGCAATCTACGCTTCCACGGTCTGCAGCAAGCGTCGGCTTGGACGCCTAGTGAAATTTCCATTTCAGACTCTGCATCTACCAGGTCCCACATAAAACAGCCCATACAAAGGACTACCAGGGTACTTGCTTCTGCATTTGGCATCCACCATTGCTTCCACATACCCTTCCCCACTGGTCTTCATGCAAATCTATGCGAGTCTAGAGTAGCCATTTACCTGCGTCGTCTGGTATCCAATACTCGTCCACCGCGCAACTCTCGAGCCCGTTGTTGCATCCAATATTTCGGGGACCATGCTCAGCTTTCAGCACCCATGACTTTGAGTGCCCAACAGCGGTTGTCGAACCCAGCCATTGGAGTCATTCGAGTACCGCCGGTACCAACGAACCCTCCTAGACATCAAGGTCACCAGTATTCAGCTTCATCATCTGGGCTGGTCACGAGCAAGAGCAGGAGATCACTCGCGACATTGGCGAGAGACAAAGTTGCAGGACTTGCAAGCATTGGCACAAATACCGGACCGCCACTAAGGTCCTCGACGTCT
Organism: Herpotrichiellaceae sp. UM238; assembly: GCA_000315175.1. Lineage (NCBI taxonomy): Eukaryota > Fungi > Ascomycota > Eurotiomycetes > Chaetothyriales > Herpotrichiellaceae > Herpotrichiellaceae sp. UM238. The sequence continues at coordinate 186,967 of AMYF01000145.1, read as the reverse complement.
TCTGGGAGTTTACAAAGACAGTCACTTGCAAGTGGGCACAACAGGCCGGCCCTACCACGGAATACAACTTCTCCGCCGGCTATAGCACCGCAGGACAGCGCGGGCAGGGTACCAACCTCCTCTCCGCATCCATCCATGGCAGTTCAGGAAAAGAACAATAGCAAAATGCACCAGACCTCCTCGAAGATATTGCGCATGACGAGTGACGACCGTCCTTTTACCAGGGATTTCGAGGACTTGTTCTCTACATTAGTCACCAGTTTGCCGTTGACAGCTCACCGGGTCAGGTTCCAGAAAGTGGATGAGACGTTCCTATCAGAAGAAGCCATCACCAATTTGGGATCGCTGAAGTTTTCACAGTCGAACCGCATACCCGATCCCAACAACCCGTCGAGATGGGTTGTCACCACCACCACAACGACATTCTCCATGGCCAAGGACATGGCTCGGCAAGTGTGCCAGAGGTTCGTTGATGCCAGATTCATCGAATCTGCCGAGGGCAAAACGTACACACAGTTTCCGATAAAGGGTGCTGTATGGCAATTGACACCCAAGGGTACTCAGATATTGAAGCGGTTTTGTGACAGGAATGGAATTGAGGCACGCCATATCGAGCCGCTACTCCGCAGGGCTCAGATGCAGATTGTGGTTTTGGAGAGGGATCTTGAGACAGATCAGCTAATCCAAGACAAGGCAACCATTGAAGTTGTGTTTCGAAGAATGTGTGGTGCAGAAGGACCCAACTTGAAGTCATCGCCTGCCTTATCTGACTCCGACTCGATATCCGAATATTCCTCTGGACTGGTAGGGGTTAAGATGGCAAAGGATAGGAGAGTATTCGACAAGGTCATCCCGTACACATTCACTGGGAAAGCCGCCTCGGATTGGCTGCTCGACTGCTGTACGACGGTTGATCGTCGAGAAACCTATGAACTTTGCGAGTTGTTTGTCAAATGGCAACTGATGGCACCTGTTGTTGAGGACCGAAATTTCACGAGACAGTTCCCGGCAGCGTCACACTTCCAACCCACCAAGTATGCGATAAATGCGGTCACCGAGAAAGGCCAAAGAATTTGCGGGTGGCTAGCACGACCGCCAAGTATTAGTAGTGAAGAGAGCTCCGAATTGAACAAGGAAAAGAAAAAGATGCCCAAGGACACCAACATGAATAGGTTCAACATGATCATGAGCGATGCTGCTTTGCGGATGCTTTTCAGAGAACACCTTCGGGCATCTTTGTGCGAGGAGAATCTCAACTTTTGGCTTGATGTACAAGACTTCCTCAGGGTCTACAAGCATCAGCACAAGGCTGGCAGGCTTAATAAGCCTGACGTCGTGAAAGAATGCTTGGCAACTGCTTATGGTTGGTATCAGCGTCAGATTGTAGGTGTTTTGTGTGCTAAGACGTTCGCAGGCTTGTACAACTCTTTCCTTGCTGCCGGTGCACCTTCGGAGCTTAATATCGACCACTCGCTTCGTAATCGTCTTGATGGTCGCATGACACAGACTGACACAGACGACGAGTCGATGCGAATAGGATTAGACAAGGTTGTCGAGCTCATTGAGCTTGCGTCCTTGAGTGTTGCAAAGCTAATGGCAAGCGTACGTTACCCTTGTTTCACGGCATCCTTGCTCGTATTGACGAAAAGGGACAGGACTCGGTACCGAAGTTTTTACGCGATCCCAAATACCAATCCATCGTCCGTGAACATCAATTCGACGTAAGTCTTGCTCAAAGGGCATTGTCGCCGGCTCCTTCGCCAGGGGCGCCTCCGACAACAAGCGCGGAGAAGCCAACAATAAGCCGGTCGAACACCAATAGATAAACGAAGTCATGGACCCGAAGATATCACACCACTTTCAGTTTACATGGAACCAACGACAGTCCTTTTTCAAGTATCTAAAAATTACATGCATCGGCCTTGCGACACTGAAAGAGAAGAAAGAATACTAGACCAACACGTCCACGTGGACTGGTGGCAATTAATTGAAGCATTTTCACATTGTATCAATATCCTCTTGTTGTTTTCTCAAGAGTCATACGATATATGAAGCTGGAGTCAGCCACGATAGTGGAAGTTTGATGCAATAAGGTAGGAACATGTGACTGCAGAACATCAAGCATAGCATCTGGGCGTTGAATATTGTGCAAGATGACTTTGGGTTGCTGCGGGCATTTGCAGGCGTTCAAAAACCTGTCTTTCAAAGATGCTGAGTATCGCATCGGTTTGATACCCGTGAGGAGGAATTGCGCTTTGAGGAGCATAAGCATGTGCATGGCCGGATTCACTCCTATCCGAGAATGAAATATAATGGAACTCTTCTAACGATCGGAAATGATAATATCACACAGGACTAGCTATTGCACCCTACTACTTCAATGGTGCTGAGCGTGCATCGTACATGTCTTCCTTTCTTTCCTATTGCTCTCGCTTGCATTTGAGGCATGCCGGGTGAAGGAGGCCAGAGAATGGTGCCTCAGGCATATGTGTGTATGTCACCTCCCAGTTTCCGTCGTTTTAGTCGCCAGAAGCCGAGTCGCGTTCAGAAATTGTATGTAAAGTTGCCCAAAAACGTGGCCTTTGACGGTGTACTGGTCTTGCCTCTGGGGCAATATTCGAGACATCGGCATGATCTTCTTGCAAGACCATTTATGCGACCAATATTGAATCAACCACATCACCATGTCGACAAGTGACCCTTTGATCCTCTTGCGGACGTCTCTCGCAGCGTCGAGACCACCACAATTGACCACCTCATCTAATCCGGATGAAGCAGTCGCAAACGTCACAGATTCTTTCACGGTAGCAACACATCTATACTTTCCTTACCCAAGACCACAATGCTTGCCTCTGACGACCGCCACACGCTTTACATCCACCACTCCAGACACGGTACAGGTCGACCTTCGCAGTATTTACTTTGCCTGGGTCAAGAAGGATGTGACAGTCCCAGAATACATTGCCTCCGCGCAAGAGTTGGACCAAAAGCTCCCCGATGGCCAAAGAATACGCAACCTTGTGTTTGTGGAGAGAATAGAATTGATGACCTGGCTGGAGGGAGCGTCAGACGAGTCGGAATATATCAAGCCTCTTGAAAAAGCGCCGGGCACAGAAGGTGCAGCTGCCAAAGCCGCTGATATTGCTGGAGGTGCAGGTGTCCCCGTACAGCCTGGCTCAGGCACGGCAGCCACGCAACAAGTCGGGGCACGGCCGGTGCGAGTGATAGATGCAAGACTACAGGCCATCTACAATGGCGAGAGGAGTATGATTGACCACAACTCGATATTGCGTGGCATAAAACCGACGGTGAGCAAAATCTGTATGCGGACTGGTAGCTACAGCTCTAACACTGGCAGGACTTTTCCCACGTTCGCAAACACGCAGAACTTTTCCTCGGCCGACGGAAAACAGGATTCGGTGGCCGACCAGGTCAGTCACAATCCAAAGTTCTGGCCACACGACCTGTACCAGTCCCAGCAAAGCCCATACAGTCCAGTGTCGGGTCAAAGCGATCGGATCCGATCATCCTCCTTTCCCCCTCTGCATCCTCATTACTGCGCATGTCAAACATCAAATCCTTCCTCGACCAAGGTCTTTTTGTCCCACCAGAACACCCTGTGTTGTCATCCCAGATGACGCCGAACATTCTGCACGTTACTCGAACTTTACCTTCCCTGAGCCCCAAACCATATCGTTTTATCCTAGTCGATTCGCCTGACCAGTTCAAACCGGAGTACTGGTCGCGTGTGGTCGCCGTCTTCACGACTGGTCAGAAGTGGCAGTTCTCAGGGTACAAATGGAGAGAACCACAGCAGCTGTTTGAGAACGTGCTGGGTATCTACATTGGAGAGAAAGGCCTACCTTTGCCAAACGAAGTTAGGGGCTGGGGAAGTGCAGTCAAGAGATTTGAGCTCGAACGGTGGGATGAGAGGTCGCACGGCCCCAGTGTGGATCAAGAGCAGAGACAGAACAGGCGATGGAGAGACCGAGAGACCGTGGAGGAGTTGTGGAGGAGCTTGGAGGCGCACATGAGAGGGAAAGGAGAATGGAAGAGGTGATTTTATTCCGTGCTCTCAGCGGTGGACTCTTTGCCGCCAGACACCTGGTGTCTAAACCCAACAGCTGTCAAGCAAAGACGCTCAGGATCCTGATATCCATGATAGCTCGAGCAAAAGCGACGTCTCAAAATTCCAGCGTCCAGCAAGCTCATGTATTCCAGTGCGCGAAAGATGCAAGAGCGACACCTGAATGCCTTCCGAACTGGAGAATTTGCTCTATCAAACAAATGCTTACTCCGTGAACAAGCTTCCCATAAAGGCTGGCAACAGCCTCTATCGCGGAACAAAGCTTTAATGGAGTTGACAACATACCAATCTCCAGTGTGAAGTCATCTGCTCCGCTCGTTTCTTCAGCATAAAGCCAAGCTATCCGTCAGAATGACGAACACAACCGACGCAACACTCTTTGGTCGTCTCAGTAAAAACTGCACAGAACTCGCCCACGTCCTCCGAAGAAGACTAGGCTATGCACACTTTTACCTCTTGTCCGGCCTCGAGACTGGGATCATGGCCTTACTCGCCAACGTGGTCAATAGCCAGTGTCGCGATTGAAGCGTTCAAAGTCGTTCGACTTTTTTTGAACAAGCTTCCCGGGCAGAAACCTCTTGGAGACGGCAAACTCAAGGACAAAGCGCTGCAGTTTATGATGCGGCTTGAAGGAGCTTCGTTGTCCGGCTAGATGCAGAAAGCCATTTTCAGTCTGCCGAGAACAGGAAGGAATTCGACTCCACTTGGCGGTACCGTGACTGCACGTACACTTCCACTCCATCAAGAGCATAGTACAGATATTGGATCGGCTTTGTCTACCTATCGACGACTCGTTACCTACAAAGAGTCTCCTCAATGATTACCGAATAACGTATCCGAAGGCGGTTCATAGTCTAGACCCCTTTACATCATTTCGAAACCTGCACAGTGCGGCCACTGACCTACTTCCCCTGACCGGGATAGTACGAAGGGACCGCCTAACGCCCGTACCTGAACCATCGACCTCGATCTCATCCTCTCATGTTCCTGGGGCAGGCCATGTTTTCGCAGCCCAGCCTGCAATATATGTATACATCAAAATCGGAAATGGGAGATTCAGGCCTATCAAGACCCTCTTTCCTTTCCAAGCTGAACACTCCTTTATTCTTTGTCCCTGGGCGTTCTGAAAGGTTCCGCGACGCCTAGTGGGCAATGCGCAGTGCAATCTAGGAGACTAGCTGCGTACCTGTGTTTGGTACACGTGAGAGGATTTGGAAAAGATTGTCAGATAGCGAGGGACCAGGCTTACAGTATCCAGGGCTAGTAGAGGATGTAAATTATTGTAGCAAGGCACCAGCGGCTGCTTGTATTGAGGCACGACTGTTAATGACAAAGTAAGCTTTAGACTGGCCCGACTCTGTCGCTTTAGGGCGCAGATGTACGTAAGTCAAGTCGAGGAGAGTGAAATGCATTAATGCATGCCTAACCAATTTGAGGTAGCAGTCTAATGTCTATTATCTAGTTCTACAAAACGGCATAAGCCCCCTAATAATCTTGTGTAGGCGCTCCGCTCCGCTCGATGCTACAATGACGATGTAGCATGACCAAAGCTATACCCTGCAGCACTATTTTCCCTGCTCCCGTGTACCAGCAGCCCATCCCCCGTACACATTCCACAGGAAGTGTTCACGACGCGACAGCGCCCACACTTCCAGTCCCAAACAACTCCATCTTCACCCTCGCCTCTTCCACACCCATCTGGTGCAGCGCCCCAGCAACACTCCCCATAAACGCGTCAGGTCCACAGACGAAATACCGCGCCGTCTCATCATGCACATGCAGCAACTCCCTCCTCTCGTCCTTTGAGAGCCTCACGACATCGAGTCGCCCGCGCACATCGTAGTCTGCGCCTTGCTCCTCGGTTTCTCCGGGCGCAGAATGGTACACCCTGCTCTGGACGTTCGCGTGCTCTCGCGCGATCCGCGCGATGTCATCGGCGAACGGGTCGACGCTCTTGTTCCTCGCGACATGGATCCAGGAGATGGGTCTCTGGAGACCTTCGTCTTGTTTCTGCAGCAGTGTTTGCAGGATGGACATGAGGGGTGTGAGTCCGACGCCGGCCGAGATGAGGACGATTGGCGTGCGGGCGGTAAGGTCTGCGGTAGCGTCGAGGAAGAACTCGCCGGCTGGATGCGACATCTCGACGACGTCGCCTTCGTGGATTGTGTCGTGGAGGAGGTTGGAGACGTAGCCTGGGTGACTCAGTGCGGAGTCTTCGGGGACGCTGGTTGTATTGGTAATGCCGGCGTCACGTTTGACTGTTATTCTGTAGATGTTTGATTGGTGATGATGGTGGTGTGTGCCGTTCACTTTCGAGATGGGGCAGGTACCATTGACGGGATTCGCATGGCCGTTAGTATACACATAACCGTTGCTCAACTCGTTTTTCTGCGCCAAGGATTCCTGGGCCGTTGGTTCTGGCGCGTCAGATAATGAGTACTGTCGTATCTGTTTGATCCCTAGGCCCGGCACATCGATCCTCAAACTAATATACTGGCCACTTTTGTACGGAGGGAGCCTTTCCTCGTCTGCCGGTGCCCAATAAAAGCTGACGACTTCCTCGCTTTCTCTCACCCTCCTGACGCAGCGCATTCTCCTCCATCCCCTCCACCCGCCCGCCGTCTTTGTCTGTGAGCTCATAATATCCTCCTCTCGACCACTCATGATAGCAGCTAGTTCGTTATATGCCGCCGCCCAAGCATCTCTCACTTCGTCTGTAAATACATCAGCCCCCAGGACCTCGCGCAAACTGTTCAGCACTCCCTCGCCCACGATTGCGTACTGACTAGCGCTGATGTTGAGGCTTGCATGCTTCTGGCAGATTTTCTCAACGACAGGGAGGATAGGCGTCAGGTCGTCGATGTGAGAGGCGTAGGCGAAGAGAGATGCGGCAAGGGCGGCGGGTTGGCGAGAATTACCGGCGGGTGAGGAGGAATATGAGAAGAGAGAGCGAAGGGTGGGGTAGTTATCGAAGAGGTTGTTGTAGAAGTGGGTTGTAATCTCGGTGCCGCGGGCTGCCAGGACTGGGACGGTGGATTTGATGATGGCGCGTTGATCTGATGTCAAAGGCATGATTTTGCGTTGCTTGTGTCGAGATTAGCGTGACGTGTTGACGTACGCTTTTGGAGGTCGAAGTAATGCTGTACCGCTGTACCGTAGGTATAGTTTGGGAGTCGTCTGTCTAGTGAGGGAGCCATCTCGACGCCGCACACGAGCGAGTATGAATTTATATTCCTACTGCTTTAGCCTCCTCACCAATCCATCCTGATGCCGACCCAGGCAAAACAGCCAGGAACGTAGTAGTGAGTAACATTCTTAGATTGATCCTTCAAGTGGCAGTCAGATCACGTCAGGCCATTCGTTCACTTCATAGGAGAAGTCTGCATCTCCGCGGTCTACAGCGTAAAATGTGAACACTCCGCTGTGCACGAAAGGCGCATCTTGGCCGCGGAGAACATATTGGATGAGCGGAGCCAATCGATGAGTAAAGGCGCGCAGCGCTGCGTTTCGGTTGCATTGCAGTGTGAGATATTTTTGGTGCTTGTTGGAGCAAAGTGGTATGACGGTCGGTACAACTCGGGTTCAAGACGGAACGTGGGCCGGGTTCAGACTCCGCTTTTCTATCAGATCTTTTCCTTTTGGTTGGAAAGTACAGGATTGCCTTGAAATCATCAATAAGCAGTCGCCAAATGGCCGCTCGCTAGCAAAGGCCATTTGAAACTTGCGAACAGCGATAATTGTCAGCGTCACAGGCGGGTGCGTCGGCTCGGATCTCAACAATAAGCTTCAATAAAACTAGGTCCTTTTTACAGAGTTCGACGTAAAACTACTCAAACCCCCTGGATGCCACTCTTTTCGTTACTGTTTCTCTCCTTTTCGTGAATACTGCGAGGCAGCCCTGTCTGCTCGGCATCTGGCTCGGACCCCGAATCCCTTTGTAGTATTTCTCCTGGGTGCGTCATGCTCGATTGTGGCTGAGGCAGAGCGATGGCTGCAACTGCTGAAGTCCGGAGTCTCATTCAAAGGAGACGAATTCTCCAGGATGATCACGGTCAGGATTGGCGCTCTGTATGGAGGCAGGCGTTCTTGCACGAGTATGTTCTTCGAGTCTGTGAGGTCCATTTAGTGATGTGGCTGTAGTGCTAAGAAAAGGCCTGGCGCAAGGATAGCATGCAGTCTGCCAATTCCAGAGACAAACGAGCTCTCTCTTTGCCGTCAAAACAATACTTACAAGATGACTACATTGTTTATCAGGTAGGTCATACTGTTACGGCAACGGTGAGTACATGTAGAATAGTTTAAATTTGTAAGAAGCAGGCAGCCTTTTGCTGTGCGCAGTGATATATCAGGGCGTTATACAGCTACGAGATTGCCTGATTTGGGCTCTAGCGGCGCGCGCGATTTGTATAAGCTCAAGATTGAATTCATTTACAAGAGTCCATGTTCCGGAATTCACTGTAGCCTGACGATGAAATGGCTTTAGCGTTCTCGCGCACGAAACGGAGAACGATTGTGAGAGTTTTGCAAATAGATTCACCGTGGCACATTTGGGATGCACAGCACGTATGGCAACTATGGCCGCCCGTACTTTATCTCTTTTAAAGCCCACCGTAGAATCACTCACATCCAAAAAGTCTTTCTGTTCTCAACACTTCGACGTCGCTATGATCCCACGGGTGTAACGTGACAGGAAGTTCAGGGAGATAAACAAGCCACAGGTATTCGCAGCACGATAAGTCATTCTCACTAGTTTATAACGAACGAGAGTAGCTTTGCGTTGGCCTTGCACTCTTCCCTGAATAATTACACAAGTAAGGTGAATTAATTTGATTAGATTTTGGCCAAAATGTGCATCGCACTGCTCTCGACAGCGCATCCAAAGTACAAGCTTATATTAATCGACAACAGGGATGAGTATATCAACCGTCCAACAGCCGTAGCCTCGTGGTGGCCGCCTCACCCTTCAGTGCTTGGCGGCCGGGACCTGCTTCGCGAAGTCCAAGGCACATGGCTCGGTGTTACAAAATCGGGGAAGATTGCTGTCCTGACCAATTTCCGTGAAGACAAAACACCTCCACCGACGGCTGTGAGCAGGGGAGAGATCATCAAGAAGTTCTTGACCGAGGAGGTTGGCGGCACCGAGAACTTTGCGCGCGATGTTGTGAATCAGGGCGTTGCAAAGGATGCCGGTGGGTTTAGCCTTGTTTGTGGACACGTTGGCGAACAACTAGCAGTCATTAGTAACAGGGCTCGGAGTCACGATGATGTGCCCTGGGTATGCGGTGATGTGGTGCAGACTGTTGGGTTGTCAAACTGTGCTTTCGGAGATAGAAGTTGGCCGAAAGTTGTTGATGGGGAAGCTTTAATGTTGAAGGCCGTACGGGAGAATATTTTGGAAGAAAAGAGCGAAGACCAACTTATTCAGTCGTTGATGCGGGTGCTGAGTGAAGATGCTTTGACAAGGGAGGGACTCGATGCGAAAGCAGGGCTTGAAACTCACATACTAGAGTTGAGAAAGTCGATACTTGTGCCGCCATTAGGGCGACCAGATATGGCCGACCTCCCTGCAGATGAGATTGCAGCTGCAAAAAATGATGAGGTTACGAGAGTGCTAGGGAATAGGGAGAACGTACCGAACCCAAAAAAGCTTGGAGTAAGTGGGATTTATGCAACTCAAAAACAGACTGTTGTATTGGTCGACCAAAACGGTCGAGTGCGATTTGTGGAGAGGACCTTATTTGACGATAAAGGCAAATCGCTTTCTACTGAGGAAGGGACAGTCGACATCACGTTTCAAATCGAACAAGGAGCAAAATTGAGGCAAATCAATCTTGAGGCACGTTAAATTGCACAGGTCATTATTGCGGGTCGGTGAAGACGCTCGGCTTTTCCCAACTCTTATCAAGCTCATCCTCCGTTCATCATTTCAAGCTCTTCACCTTCTTCAACACTGCCAAGAGGCTTATAGCGATGAATAGAGTCGCAGCAAATCGGCAAATGCAGTAGGTGGCCACGCTCAACGCGTACATATCGAGCATAACATGCTGCCGCCATGTATACAGCAGCAAGACTGACGGTTGCAGGGTACTTGAACTGGTCAGGCCTCGACCAGACTATGGTCATTGCGAATGTGCAGAGCTCGAAAAGGTTCTGCAAGGACGACTCAGTTGCTGAGAACGATCCTCGTTGACTAGCATCGACCGAGTTCTGGACTAGAAGCTGTGCTGTCAGGTCAAAGGACCATAGGGCGACTCGGGAAAGGATGACACAGGTGATGAAAAGATAGGTCTTGAAGACGGTCGAGGGCCAATTGTCAAACCAGAAGGTCGCAGTTCCAGGAGTTAGGCAGAGGAATTGGAAGGACAGGCACCATATACCTGCTCGAACAGCTCCGACTCTGCTGATTAGGACAGGTACGACGAAGGTGGACGAGATCTCCAAGATCGTGGCGACTGTCCGCAAGATGCCAATGTGAAGACTGGTGAGGCGCGGGTACTCAATAGCAAACAGATAGGTGATCATCTGACCAGAAAAGCTGAGCACTGTGAGATACAGTATGGACAGTGAGAAAGATGGTAGGAAGGCATGGCTACTGGTATATGTCTTTACCTGTTTCACTGACGACTTAAGCGTGCGAAGTAAGACTGCGCTTCTTGCATCGTTGGCCGCGATCTCGGCCTCAGGTGTTTGACAAGCCGCACTGTCTAGTGGTTTCGACAATGCTGGTGTCCTTCGGTAGACCCACGCAATCAGGAAGTATTCAACCAAAACGGAAGTTGAATTGAGAACCAACGTTGCGAGAGTAGCGACTGTCGGCGAGAGACCGTCGAGCAAAGCAATTGCCAAAGGAGAAACAAGCTTGCAGAAGAGGTCAATCCGTCTCATCTGCGAATTCATCTCTTGCAGAAGACTGTCATTACCGGCGGCGATAACCACAACCCAATCCCTTTCTACTGCAATTGTGTTCATGATTATGCATAACTTCTCGACGCTCGCCAGCAGTATCAGAGCGATGAACGAGACATAAGTCGCAAACAATGGCATAACCTTCTTCCATAGAAGCAGAGACAGGAACCCGAAGCATGAGAGGACCACAGCTAGACGCTGACCAAGAATGGAAACCCGAACGACAGTCAGTCTGTCACCTCTATCGATGTACTTTCCGACGGCTGGTGAGAACGCAATTGCAGCAAGAGCTCTAACCAGAGCATAGACTGACATGGGCAAAAGCGTGCCTGGATAGATTGTGGAGAGGAACAGGACAGCACCGAACTCGAAGCCGCGGCTGTTCCATGTCGATATGAAATGCGAGATGTACAGCGATTTGGATGCAGATTCGTTCCTGGTTGTGTCATTTCGTGCATCGGTCTCACCGTTGCTCAATCGAGCGTATCGCATTGGAATTGCAGCCATTGCTAGAGCTTACTTCCAAGAAGAGAGCAACGATAGTTCTAAACCGTCTTTCGCATATTCATCGTCCCCGAAGCACTTCAAACGATGTCCGCGACTATGCATGTCCATGTAGCGTTAGTAGAGTCTGCGGCTTGTGCACTAAAATTTTGAGGTCAGAAATATCGGTGACCTGTGGGAAAAGAAAGAGCACTCTAGGCATCTGAAACGCGCAGTAGAGAGTGGGTGGTGCTGCTAAACTCCCCAGGCTCACAAACCAATAACGTGACATGTGACGCGTCCGGTGGTCCTGTAAGTCGGAAATCGCGAGATGGTAAGGCTTGTGTGAGACAGCCCTCTCATTCATGCACAACTTTTGTTTATGCTGTCGTCTTGGAGATTGTCGCATTTGCGCTCTTCGTGGTCTAGACTCATCACTTCAAATGAGACTACGGTAGTCACAATTGCAAGATGGCTATGATGGCCAGCGGAACGTCTGGCAACCCTTACGACAATGACCACAGAGTGCTGGACGATGACTTTCTCAACGACGGTGCGTACCGATTAACCTTAAATGCAGATGCGGGACTCATGTACTGACACAACGCCTTCAGACATCGAGCCCGACGAGCCAGCGACAGATTCAGATCGAGCACCGTTGACGGGTAACATCCAATCGCAATCGTCCTCGTCGCAAAGGCCTCTAAACCAGAACTACCTCACGTCACAAATACCTGGCGAAGACAGACGAGCAGCGCAGAACACGATTGACGAGAGCGTGTGGGACACTGTGTCTCGGGATCTCTTTGCCGTATGGGAGAAGATGAAGCAAGTGCTTTGGCCCAAATATCTGCTAGGAGGCTTGCTGCAACGGAGTGGTAGTGGCACGGCTGATGTGGAAAGCCAGGGCTTTGGTAGAGACATCAGAGGACTGGTCGGCAGGTGGCCGGACACTGAGGGTATTTTACAAGGGGCTATGAGTGAAGGACTACGAGACTGGGATCTATGGTACAAACACAGCGAAGGGAGTCTTCGTGAAGAGCTTGTGCTAACCGACCACAGGGGCCCCCTGATATTCTGTCTACTGCTCAGTCTGTTTCTGTCGATGCGGGCGAGCAACGACCAGAAGGACCTGGTATTCTCGGGAGTTTTCACCCTGATCTGGATCGGCGAAGCTGTAGTCGCAGTGCAGATCAAGCTTTTGGGAGGCAACATGTGAGATGAGCGCATTGAAACGAAACAAGCCCTTGCTGACGATGTCTAGTTCTTTCATGCAATCGGTCTCCATCCTCGGCTACACGATCTTTCCTCTTGTCATAGCAGCACTGCTCAGCGCGGTGGGACTGTTTATGATCGCTCGCATCCCGGTATACATTGTGCTGGTCGTATGGTCATTGGCCGCGGGAGTGAGCATCTTGGGAGGTTCTGGCGTTGTCAAAAACAGGGTCGCGTTGGCCATCTACCCCATGTTTCTGTTCTACATAGCCATCGGCTGCCTATGTTTTATTAGCTAGACGATACACTCGGGCAGAAGAGCAATGAGATGATGCCCCGACAATAATATTTCGGATTGTGGCTTGTTGAAGAAACCAGCTTCACACGAAGTATCATACATGAATCCTAGCAGATCTGATCGTTGGACCTGAGCCTCGTAGACGTGGCGAAGGATGTGATTGGCGGCACCAAAAGAAAGGCACAGATTGGAGACGATTGGAGATTGTCGTCGATCACCACAGAACGTGCAGTGCACTCCCTGCGGTGCGCGAGCAGGTGGATTGTACTTTATCCTGTCATCCGTCAGTGAGAGCAAGCGTGCATATTCTGGTTTTCATCACATCGAAATTGTTTGATATCCCATACTAAAGGTGTGAAAGAGATCACCAACGCCGGATCGAATTTCCGCAAGATTCTTTTGTCTGTGGTCACTTAGTAGATAGCCGAACAAACACTCCACCAAGCACTGTTCCGCCCGAGATTGGAAGCCAAAACGCAATCCGCGAAAGAGATCAACTCGATATCGCAAAATTCTGCAATTTGGGGGTTTGTCAATATTCCGCACAGTCAGTCACTGGTCTCTGAACGCCTTGAGGAAGTCGAGGTCGCATCCTTTTCGGCAATCCCATCGTGCCCAAACAACACTCCCACGCCGTTGAATTTATTCCTTGTGCGACCGACTTGATAAGGCGGTATCCTTGCGAAGCACAGACTTGCGGAGGTAGAAAGATGGCGCGTGAGCCAGATACTGCGGCTGCCGCAGAGAGTATTGAAGCAACTGACCAGGCACCGTCGTCACCTACCGGTTCGACTTCCAGCAGAGAAGAGACACGAGATGCTCGAGAGCGATTAAAGAAGACTTCGATAGCAGGTCTGAAGTCAAGAAAGGATCAAAGAGATACAGCTTCCAACACCGGATCTATCTCTACCCCACAAACAGACGTCGAAATTACGGACTCAGGCAACGACACAAACAATGGCGTTCGTGGTAGGCCCGCGAAGAAGAGATCATTCGAAGACCTGGCAAAGGACGATGCTGACGCCGATGCCGCCGGCGCTATTGGACAGCCGCCATTGCCCAAGAGTGGGCATCACAAGAGAATGAGGTCAAGAGATATTCATAGCGGTGATCACACCCAGGCGTATGCTAAGATGGAAGGCGACAAGAATGATACTGTACATGAGGAAGACTCACACATACATGAAGAGACGGGTACTGACGCTCGTAAATCACCCGGGGGCCCTGGTGTCTTGGTAGATGCACCATCACAAGAAGAAATGGATGCCGAAGCAGCTGCCCAGACATCTGCACAAAGCAGCACGGAAGCAGCAAATATTGCGGAGCAGACGACTAAGACGTCAAACTCGTCAGCGAACACGAGAATACCAACAACCTCCGGCTTCGCAAATACCTCATCCGCCTCTCCTTTCGGTCAGCCGAGGTCTCCTAGCAAAGAAATATCTCCCGAGCCTCCGAAAATCACGTCAAATTCGGCGTTTGCATCATCTGGAATGTCTGCTTTCGCTTCTTCTAACAAATCTCCATTTGGCACTGCAGGAACCACGAAATCGCCTCTAGGCGGCTCAGGAGGTTTCGGTGGTCCGTCGAATGGTGGCTTCGGACCTGCTAGAGGAGGGTTTGAAAGCGCCACAGGGTTTGGTTCAACTGGCTCGTCCGCGTTTGGTGGAACTTCAACTACGTTTGGATCAACCAAGCCTCTTGCTGGTGCTGGTGCATTTGGTGCTCCTAAGCCGTTCGGCGCACCTTCCACGACGTTTGGATCTGGCGGCTCGACATTTGGGGCGAGCAGGCCTATTGGAACAGCAGGCAAAGGCAACGAAGACGATGAACAAGAGACAGGAGACGACGAGGATGCTGCAAGCAACGCCAAGGACGATGCTGAGCAGGATCCTCGGTTCCACGAGCAGCAAGGTAAGCATTCACAAATAGTTGCCGCCAGCGCGTGCTAACATACACAGTTGACACGGGCGAAGAAGGTGAAGAAGTTCGCTTCTCCTCCAGAGCGAGGTTATATCTGTTTGACGGAGCATGGAAAGAACGAGGCACAGGCGTCTTCAAGGTCAACGTTCGGATGTCTGATGAACAAACCACGCAAGCAGATCCTGAAGCTCAGATTTCGAGGGGAAAGCGAAAAGCTCGACTGCTTATGAGAGCAGATGCTACACATCGGGTCATACTGAACTCCCCTGTATTCAAAGGTATGCGATTTGGAGCCCCGGATGGCAGCGAGCCCACAGGTAAGGTCATGCATCTGCAAAGCCTAGAGCAGGGCAAGCCGGTGCCGCTACAAATCAAGGTAAGCAGGACAATACAAAGTATCGAACGGCCAACTGACAGCACCTAGATTGGCAAGGAAGAAGTACTTAAAGAACTCTTCCAGCGACTCAAGGAACTTGAAGCAGAAACGTGACATGTTCTCCTATGCGATCATTGATGTAGATTTGGCTTGAGCACTCTTAGCACATGATGAGAAGACGAGTATTATGGGAGTTGTTTGCTCAACAGTTAGGGAGGTTTGGATACATCACTTGGTTGCGCAGCGCTTATAAGACATTCTACACTACAGGAGAAGACTCTGGCGGAATGACATAGCCCATCATCGAGTTGACGGCATTATGAGAGCCTATGAGGTGTCAGTAGCGGAAGCATAAATTGTTGTTTCGTGGTGACGCTTCTCGATCATCTAGCACGCTCGTGACCTTCATACTGCAAATGGAAGCCACCAATCCAGATGAATGTGGATTGTTCGCTTCCAATGTGCCTTTTCCCGGCTTCCAATGCTCACGGTACAAGTATGCTCGCTCCGACCTTCCAAACAATAGAAGCATGTTGACGCTCTCTTTCACCCTTGTTTCTCGAATTCTTCTCGTCAACTTGTCAGCTCAAATTCCTCCCTTTCTTCGACGTTCCTGCAGTACTTTACCGAAGCTTATGCATATCGATGATCCTGAGCATTGCCAAGTGCCAGACTGGATCCATGAGAAGATCGCGAGCACGATCACTTGGCTGAAGCAGTCCTCGCAGGCTTTCTTAATTGCGCATCGTTGCAGCTCTATGCACTTACCAGAAAGCTGGAAATCGGCCCTTTCGTTCGTCACGGAGGCTGGAGCTCTAGACTATTGGCAAACCTGGTATCGGTACCTGGCACGTGGTTATTGCAGAAAGGCTTGAAGCTGTTCTAGCTCCTACAACGAGTTCATGAGCGATAGACCAAGCACTAATGAGAGCTGCACTGCGTCTCATGCCAGTACATGAAACGTCTTGTTTCTACCGAAGTGCATTCATTGCTGCCACCGCGACACTGGTTGATCTCACTGCGACAAGGAAGATTCCTTTTGCATGCAATGCCTTTCTTCTCAGTGAGCCAAGGACTATCCACCTGATTACAGCATTTTGTCTTTGCTACAAAACGTCGCCTTTGGCATATATCGGCTCTACTGTCATGCCATGAGCAAGTTCCCCGGACCAAAGCTCAACGTCCTCTGGTCAGACTTCTACGATGGAAGTGTCCAAGCATGGGCCAAGCCATATTGAAGGAATGGCAAGATAAAACCCGTCTGGTAATCCAGGTCAGGTCATAGCATTGGTTCTTCACCGGATCCGCGAGTGAGGAAAGTAAAATTGTAAGGATCAGAGCTAGAAAGGCTTTCAAGGTGTAGCAGTCTATTGAGGTACTGGCGAATATGTCAGACCTGACATTGATTGCTCCTGCCACACCCACAGGGAGCGGCTGTCATCTTAACCGTGCCGATTGAGGCTGTCTCAACTTAAGCCACAAGCTATCAAATAGCTACGCATGCTTTGATCCTACCATCAAAGGTCAATATAACATATCTGGTAGTCAATCCCGGAATTTAGGACCTGCTCATTCAGCATTTTATATCATTTTAACGCACCGGCTGCTTCTCAAAGCATTACTTGTTCACGGTGGAAGAATCCATCAATTCCTTCAATAGGCCAACACCACACACCACCGGTTTCATGCTGATGACAGCTGCTGCGACTGGTGCACGACATAATCCGGATCGCATGCAGGCACGCTCCCTCAGCTGGCTATCATATAACGAGATGTCGACATCGCTAAGGTAGACATCGTGTCTTTTCCCGTCCAAACGTTCCTGAAGCCTAACACCGCAAAAACATGTGAGGGAGATCGTAGAAAGATCGCAGCTAGAACGTTTGCTGTATGTTGTTAAGTTCTAGCCGAACGAATCCTTACAGCAATCGAACAAAGAGCTTTCCAATATCTAAATTACGGTTGTCTACATGACCACACATCGTATGAGAAGCAGAAGTTTTACAGCGCGAAGGCTAGATCTCGCTATTAACCCAGGCGTTAAGTGTTAAGAATTTAACCACGAAAGCAACCTTGGACGCAAATTCCAGCGCCGTGAGCTCCGCTAGATCAGCACTTTTCAGGTCCCGAACCACAGACGCGCAAACATTAACTCCCAATCCGAATTACCTCTCAATTTTCAGGTCCATGCCATAAATGTCTGCAACACAATCCCTCACCGAATGCATGTACATTCAGTTCAACTGCAAAGCTCTGCAGGCGTCGAGCATTGATTGTGAAAGATCACATTACCAGTGCCTGTTGTGTTGACGAAGATGTCAACGTCGTTGTTGAAGAGTATATTATCTGTCACTCTGTTGCCTGTAGCAACGAACTCGGGGCCAATGTCAAAGCCATCAACGAGACTTATACCTGCAGCCGTGCCAGCGGCATGCTGGTCCTTGATGACATTTGACCGAACCACCGCATTGACAGCACCCCAGATAGTCACACCTACGCTCACGCCGAATGCGGCTTGGGTGGCACAGAGAGGATTCGATGCACCGATATGGTTGTGGGTGACTTGAATACCATCAGTACCTGGATCGACCCATGCACCGACGCAGCAGTTGCTGACATCGTTAAACGCTACCTCTGCGCCCGAAGTCTGAAGGCAGAGTGCAATACTGTACCCAGAGATGTGATTGTGGAACACCTGTACACCATCTAGGTTGTCAACGCAGATGCCTATGAAGGGCAGGCCTTGCTCCGAAACGACATTGTTCTTGCTAATGACAGTATTTATCGATCCGTCTGAGAGGACTCCATATATTGGCCCGTTGTACAGTGAATTGCCGGTCACGTGGACATCTTCTCCACCAACCACAGCTATATTCTCACCGTCGAAGCCATTAACTAGGAAGCCAGTTACCGATACGTCTTTCACAGGCCGAGCCACGGACAGCACGTCTCGATGTTCGACTTCGAATGGTGCGAGCTCAATTCCTGATCCCGTCACACAGATGCCTGCTCCTGTTTCACCACCGGCAAGGCCAGTACAGATGTTTTCAATTGCCTCGGCTGGCGGGACGAGGATGGCGCCCTCCCCAACTAGAGAGATGCCGTCTGTGTTGATGGTGAGTTGCTCAGCATAGGTCCCTGCTTCAACAGTGATTTTGGTTCCGGGTTTAGCTGAATCGATCGCTGCTTGGATAGACTGGCCAGCATGAACATGCAACTCACCATCTCGGGCTTGGAAAGGGCGAGTAAGAGCCAGGTGATCACACAGGAATGCCGTTAGATAGGCTATTCCGAAGACGAGCTTAGCTCCCATCCTGATGTTGTGCCGTGAAGCTGCTGATGTTGCTAGTAGCGATCCCGTGCTAGATTGGGTTGAGGCTCGACAATGTTCTAAGGCTGGGTTTGAGAATGGAGATTAGATATGAGCGTAACTCATGGTAAGATATAAGGCGAGAAGACGAACATCCTTCAACTTCTCGTATTAGGATCTAAGATCTCAACAGATGAGGGGCTAGTATAGTCGTCGTTGGCTTTCAAAAGATCATTCTGCTGCGTCAGTCTCAGAAAGATAGCCGCCAGTTGCCCTTCTCTTGCAGTCATCTTCCTCGATAGGCTCTACCAAGCTGCCAAGCCAGCTAGGGCAGCTAAGAGTTGCCTACCACTCTTGACATTTACTGTTGTAGCGGCAGCGCATTAGCAATAACTCCACAGGACGGTCCGAGAGCACGGCACGTTCTCTATGCGGGAAGTAGCACATCTCGTACTCAGGAGGGGTAAGCTGACCAAGAAGCGAGTGTGGCTCAGGAAACAAGCAATCCGCTTGAGGAACAAGCGATGCCAAGAATACCATAAGCGAACGTGTTTTGGCGTTCATGTGCGCTCTTTGAGCCTGAGGAACAAGCATGAGTTGATGATACCCCATTATGTCGGAGATGGCAAATCGCAAGACTTCAGTCCCTGCCGTACTAACTTGGTTTTAATGCCACGAATCGCCGAGCTTCGCGAATCTTCAATTGTAATCACTAGCATCCATCGTACATCAAACTTGAAAGCACATCGCGCGATGGCAGTTACCATACAAATACGAAGATCATCAGAGATCTGCGAAGATCGAAGTACAGAACAGACGTTTTGAGTGCCGTTGCCGGCCTTATGCAGTTCCGGACTCGATAGAGTAAGCCGATTTCATCGTAGCAGCTTTGCGCGGGACGAAGTAAACAAGATGTTCATGGCCATGCTAGAAAAAGCGCCTACCAGGGCGAGGTGGACAATGATGACAGTTTCAAGGGATGAAGAGCGGCCCACATAAAATACAGAGATATCCATAGCCCAGCTTGAGCTGCACAGGGCAACATTTCGCTCCTGTACTATGAAAGACGGAGGACTGTACTAGTGACAGTAAAGGAACTTCTAACTGCTGACCACATTGAATCTGTGAACGGCAGGTCTTACCGTATCGTACTTTGTTTGCAGAGCTCATCGAACGCAATAGCGTAATTTGTCAACAGGAATGCAGAACTCATCGATGAATCTTGACCGCTCGGCAGGCATGAAGGCCGTTTGTAGCTAGGCGGGACGATCCGCTACTTCGCGCTATCAAGTTGAAACCGACTAGAGATGGGGAGAAAGAAGGGCACTCGATTCTTTCAGACATATCTCCAGAAAGCTGTCGATCTGGCAGACATATCGCGTTGTAGAAGTTTGCGTAATGATTTAGAATATCGAGCCCGTCTCTTACATCTTCTCCATAACTACAGCACACCCGAGACTGTCAGCACTGACAGTGCACTTAGGACGGTTAGAGTCTAATATACCGGTGACAGATGATTCGGGATTCGATTCATTCCAAATACGCCTTGAGTGCGGAGCAGAGCAGGACGCATGTCCGGCTCCCGCACCAGCCGCAGTTTTCGCGCGTCCTACGCGGCTTGAAATGATCACGAGGGCAGGAGCGGAAAAGATGGAAAAGGCCCGGTGGGTTGCTTTGTGGTGGAGTACGGGTCGTTTGTGCTGAATTATGTTTGATAGATGCCTGTACGGCGAATACCACAGACCAATATAGCGGTCACGCCACGCGTATTAGTGTCGGTCAGTTTTTCCTGTCGTCCTGTATCTCGTGTACGTTGTTCGAACTATACATTCTCGATGCAGGCTATCAGAGCCGTTGTGGTGAGTGAAAAAGTCCAGACGGTTGTATGTCAGCGATTGGAGGTCCTACATGACATCAAGCTGATTGTTCGCGGACATCGAACTGAAATACGCTAGGTAGAATAGCACGAAGCTGACGGAAACTTAGGAGGCACAAGACTATACTGTTTCTCTCATCTGTCGGAGAATTTATGAAACTCCCTGAGGAGCTTGTGAACTTCTGGGATTAGCTTCTCTTCTTTTGCAGGTGTACAATTCACAACGTACTGCCTAGACGAAACTGTCGCGTTGGTCAAGATGCAATGACCTCAACTCCCAGACTTGGCTCAGCCTCACCTCCTGCAACTCCACCTACCTGCCAAGCCATCTGACAGTAAAGTCGACTAGCAAGCACGGTGGGCCTCTATTTCTTTCACTTGTTCTGTTTTCACCTGCACCCTGCCACCCGTCGGACACCTCACAATCTCGAACAGCAATCGTGTATAACCTCCACAGCACACTGCGACTCCTGCTTAGCTACCATTCTTCACTCGGTACTTGCAACCACGTCCTGAATTGCTGTAAGCATGCCACGGCGACGCGGTTCGCGTCTCAACGGTCTTCCCGCAACAAGCTCATCCCAAATTCTCGCATCCGTAAACCTCGACCGCAAATTACGTAGCGTATTGGGACCCTTCTGCCATTACCACCACAGCCACGCAAACTGCAAGCCGAACCTGCATCACAACCCACACTTGAAGCTGTTGCTCGAGCAAGGTGCGAATCGTGTTCCTATTGGGCTGTGGATTCGAGGGGAACTAGAGGAGATATACCCAAAGTACTTCTGTGACTTCTGCGCTGGTCGGTGACACATTTCGTGGACGTGGTGAATTTGTACGACGAGTTGAGGTGCTGACCAAGTTTGATGTAGGCAAGCCCGTGCCTCTCCGGCAAAAGGAAATCATGTATACATTCTTTTTAGCCTGGGCAGATGGGATCAACAAGTTCATGAAAGACGAGAGCTTGAAGAGGGGAGTGTAAGTGGGTCAGCAGACAGACAACTTGAATTTCAGGTACTGATTACGATGCAGAGGAAGAGTTGACGCCGTCAAGACGCGTTTGTAGGTCATCAGAGGCCGATGGAAGGTGCGTGAAGCTCGGTCGCTGATTGAAGGTTCTTGAGACTGACGACTTTGCGAGCCTGCGGACTAGCTCACATAAGCACATCACAAATCTCGGCCACGATGGCCTTGGCGGATACGCTCGCCGCTTCGCATAACTGGGTTCTGAGCAAGTCAAAGGCTAGATAAATACGTGCGCTTCAAGAAGCTGCAAGTAGAGCTTACTATTTCATGTTCTTAGTTCGTATCGTCAGTATTCTCGTGGCACATGAGACCCTCTTCGTCCTTGCAAGATTCTTTGTCACTTCGGCGTATGAGCTTCGTTCTGATCTTGAACTTCCTCCACTCGACATGCTGCGCTAGCTCCAGTCTCAACCCATACAAAGCCATGCAGAGTTCCGACATTACCTCTTTCTTGTCATCAAATAGCTTCTCGCCAAACAAGAATTCCGAAATCGTTGGCAGCTTCGAATTTTGGCCCTCCTCTTGGAAGTCGCCAAGTAGTCGTGACACGGCTTCGTGGTGTCGTTTGGTTGTAACGCTGGTCTACAAAAGAATCCAAAACTTCCGATTGACCAACTTGAGTCCAGCATCGAAGCTAGCATTCTTGACAGCGATTTTTTACTCGACCCGTGCGGCAGGAGTAATATTGGGCTTGTCGCCGTCTTCTTCTGCTCTTGCTCGTATCTATCTAGGCCTCGGCTGAGTTGAGTTTGTGTTGTTGGTTCAATCTCGTCCACTTCCGTCACTATACTGTCCCAAGCTTCGCTTGATCAGTGATGTCCTCCTCAAGCATAGTCGTCTGTCCGCTCCTCTTCGATGGGCTTGGAGTTTGGACTCAAGAATCTTTTTGCCTGCGTGAGCTTCGCCAATCATGTTACGATCTGTTGCACGCTCGTGTACATTGATCGTGTCCTCAAGGAACTGTTTCTGATTGACACAATTTGTTGTGGGGCGTTGTGTCTTGTTGAAAAGCACGATTCGAAATCAAATGGCAAGGCTGTAGGTCGCATGGATCTCCTATCAACGAGTTTTGAGGGAGCGTCTGCCTCGGTCGTGCTTTGAGCATGCTGAGATCCAGATGTTTGGATGGCTCTTGGGTGCTTGGTCGATTATCAGTGGTCGTGGCCGTATTAGCTTCCTCAAATTACATCTCGGGAGCAAGACCTAGCGCTTGGTACCGTATGTCGTCGTGTATTCGGCAAATACTGCTTCTTTAACGCTGAAAAGCTGCTTCGCGATAGCTTTGAAGTTGCTGTAAATGAAGTAATGGGCTGCAGGCCGGCAAAAGGCTCAAGAGCCAGTTTTGCAGGGCGTGAGGAGGAAGCTGTGTTGTGCTTGACAAGGCTTGACGTTGTGATTAGATTTTGCGTGGTCAGACCAGAATTGACGAGTTTGAAGCCCCCATGAGTGCTGATTCTTACTTCGATTTGGTTGCGTGAATTACCTGGGCAGCCCTTTGCTGGCCAAGGAATTCCTAAGATCGATTCATGGCGATCTGAATATTCGTTACAGAATCGCTTCTGCATGGACGGAGTATTCGAATTGTCAGGTGTCCTTTTCAACGTGGCTGCAACCTGCTACAAGGTCCCTTTCGTCACACTGATGCTGCTCATTGATTCCTAGAACCCACGTCCTCCTTTGGTTATGCCATTGCGCCAATATCGAGCGGGAAGAAAGAGATTAATCAAGGCCGCCAGGAATGGTGTGCGTCAGCAGGGCCGCAAGTGTGAGTATTGTGCGCCAATTCTTGCTCACAGGGCGGATGCTAGCAAATTTTGTTCCTCAATTCGCAGCCTCGCTAATGTTATTTCCCTGGCAGCTCTATCTTGCGACCCTTTGGTGCCTCGTTTAACCGATGCGAATACTGGCACCTGTCTTAGTTCGCCCCACACACTATCGCGCTCCACTCAGGCCGTTGAGGTCCACCCACCTGGTCAGATCCTGGTAAATACCGATTAGGGCATAGTTCCCACCTCGACAGGCACAATTGTCGCGTGATTGCCCAGGGAAATTCCTCCTCTTCCAACATTTGTTCGCGAAGCATGCTGGAAAATAGATCCTGCAAGCAGGAGTCAGTCGAGTCGAGTAAGTTTGGGTTTGGTACGGCACCTCCCCCTTGATTGCCTCTCTGATGTCCGCTTAGCTAGTGGTCGGAGAATGGAAAGCAGACGGGCACTGAAGTCGGTGCTGCTCCGGCAAACGTGGGCAGCATCCTTAGCTTTGCTCTGTGTAACGAGATCTTTCGCCGCGTCATCTGGTGGGTAGTTACGTCGTTCGGCTGGAGCACATTATCATATTAGCATGTTGAGATAACACTGGCGAAACATCAGTCGATACTTCAACAAAAGCGGGAAGCGAGATTGCCGAGATATTGGCTTGCCAGGATCTAGTTATTTGAGTAAGCTGATGGATGCATAGACGTCTTGCGATGGAAAAAGAGAGGGCGCATGGCTTCCTTGCTGAACACGGATGAGAGAGATACAGAAGCGGCAGTGATGTCTCACCACCATCATAAGAGAGAAGAGTTCAGTCGTGCAATGAGAAGATGAAAAGTAACAGAGTGGCGTTGAGACATTGCATTTTCAGAATAGGACTTGCATGGAAGTCGTGCTGGGGCTTTCCTGCCCTGTCTCTGCCTTCTTGATTATACCTCCCAGACCATGATGATCATTTCCGGAGCCTTGAAAGACTCTGTCCCAACATTCTGCCGCTGTTATCATTGCTCGCTTTGAGGGTATCTTAAAAAGTGATGTGCAAATTCGTTGCCCGTTGCTTGTAAACCTTGATCTCGAAGGCTTCATGCATGCAACGGGGGTATTCGATAAGACGCCGACTCCGAGGTGGTTTGCATACCACAATCTTAACTCTGCTCTTCCCAAATGTCGCTCATGCGGTTCCCAGGCGCGGTCCTGGAATGCTGGAGCGGCGACTCGCCTTGACTTCCTCTGCTGCCCTCCCTAGGTCTTCTTTTTTGCTTACTGCCTTCGCCTTCGGACATACTCGCTCGCGGGCTAAAACCTGACATGCTCCCAGCGCTGCTGACATCCTCAGGCGTACTGACCAGACTCGCCGCATGTGCCATGCCCGCATTTGAATTGATATAGGTCGGATCGATCGCTGCATTCGAACCCTTCCTGATATTCATGTTCTCGAATAAGCCCTTGATCTTTCTAAGATCACCCCTCCCATCATCGGGCCCTTCCGCAGCAGCCGCAATACGATCCTCGACCACAAGTCTGATCTCCGCCAGTATTCTTGTTTTGCCCTCGCCATTTGGTAGCCACCACGTTTCAATGCTCGGGTCGCCCCAAAGCATAGCCATCTCTTTTCTGAAATGTGGGGGCCATACGTAGCCTTGACGCTCGATGTTGGCCAGCTGGCGTCTTGACCACATTGTGTATTTCGCATTCGAAGCAGGAGGGGCTCGCGGAAGGAATACCGTGCTGACGCCGAGGTTGGCATAGCAGATGAGAGCTGCGCCTGTGGGGGCAGATGGGGACACGGCAATCGCATTGTAAATCTCGCATTGTGTTCGTGCGTACTGGCTGAGCTCCACTGGAAATTGCGGCGGCGTTTCTTGCGGTGTGTCTGCTTGTTCAGTCGAAGGGTCTCCCTTTTGCGCTCGTCCTAAGCGTTGGGCCTTTTCTACCATGACTAGAGTCTGGTTCTTGAGCACTAGATAAAGGCCATACCAGTCTATCCATACGAAATTGAGGGGCCACAGCTTGCCTCTGAAAAGAGGTACTTTGGCATCGAATGCCTCATCTTCTAGCGGCGATATATGGCTGTCAACGCCCGCCAGAGATGGGTCGTTCAGCTTTTGTATCTGGCGTCTCAGCTCGTCTAGCCGGATATGTAGCTGCTTGACCTTGTCAAGAACGGCATCGACGGAGAAGTCTGGACGGGCGATGACCTTGTTGGCTTCAGCGAAGATGTGTGCCATATCTCGCCCGGTGAGCTGGAGGCCCTTACTGAAGCACTCCATCGTGTTGTGAATTTGGTCTCCATCGTCAGAGTCCTTTTTTTCCGCATACCACTCGTGTGCATATGCAAGCCAGGATCGGTCGAGTGAGGCATCCTGGACTGCCATAATCCCTGAGATAACGTCCAGGCGCACGAACCAATCGAAAATTCTCCTTCTCCTGTCGGTGCTCATGATGCTCTGTGGTGTATACTTCGAGGTCAGGATGCCATGCGCAGCTCGGTGATGCGTTGCAAGGTTCGTCCAATCACCCATATACTCCTCGAATGTAGCGAGCTGCAGCACGGTCAACAGGACCAGATCGTTTCTTTCGCTATTGACTTCCAAGTAGTTGCGCAACTTAACAATCGATTTGCAGTAGAACTTCCAGAATGAATTGAAGTCGGCTTCCGCGTCCGGAAGTCGCACGGTATGATGATAGGCAGCAAATGCCACGACCGCATAAAGAAGAGGTTCGAATCGCAAAGCCAGATCAATCAGCTCGCCATGAACGAAATCTTCAGGGTCAACCTTGAACAAATAGTGATAGTACGTCATATGATCACGCTGGAATCGCAGGTACATCTCAATCTCTGGTTTCAAATTGTCTCGCAATCGCTTCCATCGCGGGGTTGGACTCAACGACTGCTGCGGAGCAGAGGGAGAAACTGGCGTTTCGAAGTTTGACGCTTCGGTAGATGGTGAACTGGGCTTCTCATGAGACGAAGTCGAGGTACTGGATTGCTGTCCCTGTCCCGACGGTCGCTTCGCCTCGGTTATACTTTGGGTGCGCTTTCGAGTGAGACTTGGTCGACGTAACTTTTGTTTCGCAGATTGAGGAGGAGGCGATGGATCATCCTCCTCCTCCTCTTCGAAGTCCTCCTCTTCACTTTCATCCTTGATCGTCTCTAATTTGTCGTCTGATGTCTCACTGGTAGCACTCTTGGGTTCACCTGTTTTGGTCCTCTTAGTTGACGACGAACTCTGCGGAAACTCGCATTCGCGATGTCCCTTGCGGCATCCTACGGTGTGCGGTTAGCAATAATAAGATCATTTGAAGCGGTGCCACATACTGTCGCAAATAGGTCTGGTCTCATCGCACTGTTTTATTTTAGATTAGCGAAGAATCAGAGCGTCGATTGCGGCCGTACCTTCACTCTGCGGCTGCGACAGGTGAAGCAGCCGCTTCGTGTCCTCCTATGCTTGATTGAGACTGGTTCGCCCATTGCCGCTATTGTTACGGGCTGCATTGAGACAGCTCGATTATACATGGACGGATCTTGACGATATATAGTCTCGTGAGCATCGGGCCTGTACCAAAATGCAAAACCCTCATGAGTCGTGGTCGGCTGGACTGGTCTTTGAAAGCCTCCATATTGTAGATCATACACGGGATAGTTCGGATCAAAATGGTCCAAGGGTGGTACGCTCATAGAGTAGTCGTGATGTCCGCTCATGGTAGGTACACGTTAGAGTTGTAATACACTTGGAAGGCGTAATCGTTGGAATAGCCAACAATTTGTGGCTATCTGCGTCGAAAAGCCTCAAATGTACATATTATCCAGTGAGCAGGAATCTTCGTGCTTCCTTGAGGCGTCACTGTGTACAAATGGTCACGAGCTCGGCGCAATATGCACAAATAAAGTTGTAGGAGAGTACGAAGCCAACTGTACGTCGTCAAGGTAGGTCTCGTGGTACCTCAAGATCTCTCACGTTTGACACTTCGGATCCAACACAGTTAACAATCTTTTAAATCAGGATTTGGAACGGGCGCTGCCATGTAAGAACAACTGTCGAGTGCTAGTGGGCAAGCATAGACCTAAACCAATTTTCGAAGACAACCCTGAAGATATGTGTGAGGTTGAGCTCTTCGCCGTCAATGCTCGCGGCAGTGATCGAAGAGTTTCCACGTCGATCCGGGGATGAGTCGCGAAGTGGTGCAGTACTTTTCAGTCCAGATGAGACTTGTCAGGCGCTAGGAACTAATCCTCGCTGGTGAACTAGAGCAACGTTTCATATGCTGTGATTGATCGAATGATGCACAAGCTGACCAGGATTCGGGAGAATAAGTTAGTGTCGCAAAACGTGATGTCGATGAAATACGGCCCGCACGGACTAGCGTCGTGCCCTGAGGGGCGTCTTGGAAAATTCGGAAAGAATGAATGCTTTGAGAAGCACAAGCCCTGCGACGATCGACAATCCCTCAGCTGCCTTGTCGAGCTAGTAGAGCGTCCAGTGACTAGTTTGAGCGGACACTCCCCCGATTGAGAGCCGAAGACGCTCGACAAGAATATGGCCAACGTTGAAGGTGGCTGCTGGTATTTCTTTGGCACTAGCGTACCACGAAATAGAGCTTGATTCTGCAAGCAGGTCGGTACTTCTTTTTGATCTCACGGTAGAAGTGATACCAGCAGCTAGAGCCTGTTTGATTCCTGGAAACCAAGGCGTTGACGCCTCTAGCTCGCTAGATGGTGTCGGAAAGAGTGTGAAGCAG
This sequence comes from Herpotrichiellaceae sp. UM238, assembly GCA_000315175.1. Classification (NCBI taxonomy): domain Eukaryota; kingdom Fungi; phylum Ascomycota; class Eurotiomycetes; order Chaetothyriales; family Herpotrichiellaceae; species Herpotrichiellaceae sp. UM238. The sequence goes on along the minus strand of AMYF01000145.1, from coordinate 158,973 downwards.
GGTTTGCTGGTGGAGCAGGTCGGCTTCAGGGTTACAAGATCCTAGCTTGGAGAATAAGTAAATACGTGAAATGAGTAGTAAGTGGAATCTGCCGACCTGCCCTTGCACGTGGATTAACAGTAGTGCAGCCTTAGGCCAACGGTCTGAGAGAATTGAGTCTTGCGCCAATATAGCTTCCGATTGGTCTACTCGTTGGCAGGTTCCACACAGGTATTGCAATGCTCTGCTTCAAGGATACTGTGCTGGTTGCTCAAGAATTTGCTGATAACAAGGATCGGCATCAAGACCAAGAAAGTATATCAGCTGCTTTGAATTCTAGTGCAGCATTTAATGCGGATATCAAGCGATCTAGACGGGATGGAGCTCCAGCAGATCTGGAGCGACTTGATTGACCAACATCGGGTATCGGAGATTATTCCCTGCCAAACTCGGTCGATACCTGGTCGTGTTGGTGCTTTTACTCGTCTTTAGAGAGGGTTTCTTCCGATCTGAGTAAGCGATCGTCATGCAATCCACGAGGAGCGTAGAATATACACTGCTTTGGAGGTGAAGCGCACGTTCCAGGATGTACGTGTCCCCATTATGATCTTAGACATGAAAACCTGTTCGTCACATCACCCACAACTGTAGCGCTGGTCATTTGGGCGCAGCCAGCAACTGGACGGGACTCGCGATGTACACGTGAAGCAATATTGGCATTCAGTATCGGTCGTGAGACGAGATTCAACTAGGTGGCAGGTGAAGCCAAGTTCGATGAGGTCCACAAGCATCAGCATCGTAGCCCTGTTGTAATCTAGCTTAATTTGGAACAGCCACGTAAGGCCAGACCACTTTCTTTTGCGGTCCGACGAGCTGGTTGTGGTCGCAAAAAGACCGAGTTTCCACAGGACATGGGTCCAAGCGTGGTCGTGCCTCCCCCGCTGACCGAAAGATGTAGTTGGCACGACCCTGTTGGGCATGGCCTCAACGCTGTGACGCTATTACTGATGATATCGTTGTCGAGCAGTTGTCTTGCTGATGTAGCACAGAGAGGCCTAATATTTCTTTTATCTCTAAGAAAATCTTCTTTGAAAAGGTTGTCATGCGTTGACTCAGTGAAGGAAATTTGTGACATGACGGCAGCTATTAGCCGGCTCGTGCCATAGCTATCGAGAATCAAGAACAGCAACCAGGAGTTCTCAATGGAGTCGCGTAATCAGCATGCTATTGATGAGTGGTGATAAATATGCCCGGCCGATCATTAGCTCCAAGCAGACCTTTGTCGTACCGCCTTGTTTCGATTAGCCAAATCTAGTCCTCTGCTCGGGAGATCATCAAGGTTGCGGAGAGCCTTGTTCAACATTAATAATGTCAGGCCACAAGCAAGCTCTGGATCAGATTGGTTGCTAAGTGTTGTACAAAGCTTGTGAAGGTCTAGTCGATGTCCTTGTAAGGACAAGCACTTAGAACTGTTCCGAGCTGAGACAAATGCTGAAATTTGAAATGGAGGTTTTAGAGTGCTCAGTCCTCTCGGAATGAGTGGACCTACCTCAATCTGCTACGGCGTTGACTCAGGGTAGTTGTGCAGATCGAAGGCATCTGTAAGGCTCGCCCCCATTCGGCGGCTAGCCAAGTGATTCACTAAGAATAAAGTTCAGGCACGAGCTGTGCATTTAGGCTCATAGTCGGTCCCAATGGGAGCCACTCTGGCACTGGTTTCCTGTGCGCAGGAAAAGTGCCGTTACGAGATTCCGCAGGATCTCTTCAAGGGAGAATGCAAGATGTCTTTACGCGAGTCTGGTCCATCCTAGTGAATAACATCTTGCACAGCTCGCTGTTAGTGGGCTTTGTTCGGCTCTCTTGAAGATCTACACAGTAGTCACGGCAGTTATCTAGCGCAGTCTAAGTGTCTGCAAGCCAGCACTGGAAACTGGAGTCCGGTACGGTATGCCGCTGATCGACCCACCAGTCTACAAAAAGTTTGCAGTTTACCAACCGTTTGGTATCAAACGAAGATCGATGCTGTATTAGGTGAACTTCGATTACTCATGATAACCTGCCTTGAAGTGCGCTCGAAGACTGGTGGCAGCAGTGCAACTCATTCATAGACCAATATCGACACTGCCAATTACACTTCAATATTACAGTTAGCGGTTCGATAGTTTTTGCGGGCTGGGAGTGATGGGGCGCAGTGCAGACAGGCCTTCTCGGAGTCCCTACTTTCCGTTGACCAAGCAAGAGAACTGCGCGCAAGTTTTGCAATCTAGACTGATAATGCCGAGCTTCTGCGTTGATTCTGGGTATCCAGGTTGTGGTTCAATCAGCTGCCAGTGCCAGCACGCTAAAGATATAGCCAAAGTACAGGCCTCTTTTGCTCCTACTAATGCTCGTGGCGCGTCAGAAGGAATTCGACGGCTCTGCACAAATGCACTTGTGTAGACGAGCCGAGGAGTTATGGAAGAGAACCTAACGTCGTGAAGATCGTCACGTTGAGCGGAAGAAGATACCGTTTCACCCCAGACCCGGTAGATAGCCACTGGCCGCGGAGTTAGGCTTTCCACTAACGCTTGCGTTCAATAGTTGGGAATGGGAGAATCTCTTTTAGCTAAGCTTGTACAGCAACAAGCCGTAGTCAGCGGCGATAGGGAAATGATGAACGACAGAGATGCTTAGAGCCTTCAAAACTTTTAGAGGCGTCAATAATCGCAGGAACCAGCCTTATGAGAACGCAATAGCGCCCATACTTGGCGTCTTGCCTCGACAAATTTGCAAAGACCCGCACAGAATATACCTTGTGGTTCTTATCTCGTGGCAGTGATAACAGAGGATGCTCGTAGCACCATTGACATGCTATTGGGATCGGGCCATTAGCCGTCGCGACTATTGTCAAGATATCGATTTGATGTCTACCCTTTGCTTTCTCAGTTGACGAACCCTCCAGTCGCTTGTGCTTGGGCACAACGGAGTCGAGAAGAATGATGCCGAGCGCCTGATGAACGGTGCATGGTCCTTGAATCTCGTTTGCGTACTTCCTTGCAAACAATTCATGTATCGTTAGCAGGCCATGAGTTTCAAGCTATGCTGTTTTTGCAAATTCATCATCCTCGTGGTCAAATCATTACAATTTTGCGTAAGCGTCCTCTGGCATGCCTCGGGTCGGACCTCTTCTCAAAGACCCGACTACGAGGTGATCATATTGAGTCCAAGCTCGAAATTGATCAATTTGGAGCGACATTTGTTCCACTTCTACCCGTCGCGTTTGTGGAAAGTCTGCACTAATGCTCAGGGAAAGCCCTTGTATAGTAGACGCGACTGCCGAGCGGCTGCTTCAGCGAGTTGCTAATATGCTGGAAGCGCAAGCCACAGTGGTCCTACTGAGTCACTGAATTAGCTGATTGGTGGAAGGAAAGGACCAATTAAGTCAAGACGTGCACATAGAATTGCACGCCAAAAGTTCTCCGTCAAAACAAGCACGGTGCGCAACCGTTTCAGAACCATTCATGCGTGGTTTTCACCTGTCGTCTTACTCTACGTGGCTTTCAGATTGTTGAAACCCCAAAGATCAAGCGGATGAGAACCTTTCAAAATTGAGGTGGCGGCCAAGATTGACCTTCTGAACGTCCCGCTTTGCACGGCCAGCGCCTCGGGAAGTTTGAATAGTGTTTCGAGAGCAGAGGCACAGCGCCGAGAACGAGATCCAACGGTTATGATCGACGCAGCCCAGAACGCTTCTGCAGCAGTAGTGGGTCGCAAGATGCATTAGCTCTCTAGCACAAATTAGGAAAAGACTGCCACATCGTCAATAGTTTGGGCCGATGACGGCCCAAGAGCCCCTAGTACGATGCCTAAATGGGCTGGCAACCACATCTGTGTAAGCTTGGATGCTTGTTGCTTCCTATAGTCTGCCAGCTGGTGAATGTCACCAATGTCTGGTGTGAGGCCCTCGGCTTATTGTTTGCGACTTGATAAACCGATTGGCTGATTCAGTGTCTTGCAGAACCGATCACCAACGGGAACCTGTCCAGATGCTGGATAAACCTTTTGTTGATCTCCAAGATGCTCAATTTGTCCAGGATGCGCATCCACGCCTTCCTTCCTGATTTAAAAAGTGGCATGATGTTTTGATTAACACAAGCTGGAAAGCCACGTCAATGCAGGTACATCTGCTTGCCCACCTGGCTACGTGCCGAGCGGCTGCTCAAGGAACCTTGTTCTGGCTCTCGACGAAGCAATTTTACGTCCTTGGAGTCATAGATGTGCCCTTGGTACGACCTTACTGGTATTGGAGCTATCCTTAAGATGATGATCGCCTCAAGTTATGGGTACCATCCATGGTAGGTGAGTGCAGCAGGTCTGAGCGGCATGTATTCACTCTATTGGCGAGCGAGTATTAGGCCTTCCCAGTTGAGCACTCCAGCAATAAACGATCAGCACCTATGAGTACGTAGCTAGGCAAATGAAGACTCCGTCCGCATGGAATGACGATATCGTGACCAGATCGACGCAAGGAGAAAGATTTTCGCTCGAAATATCTGTCGCACTCATGCTTGCTGATGCAGTAAACGTAACCTTGACATCTACCCCATCCCATTGACTTGAGCATCGTCGATGGATAAAAAAAGCTAAGGAAGAGAAAAATTATGTCAATCGTGAAGTGTCGTCAAGAGTAAGTTATCGTCCGCCATCCACCTCATAGCCATCATAACTAATTCGCACTCGCCCTCATGAGACCGTCTCGGCTTGTTCCGATCGAGCATTAGTATTGACAGAGCTGGCAGTGGTCTCTTTGACACCCTGCCCTCTGCACATCGGGCAACTATTCCGTCCTGTGGTAAGCCACTAGTTTTTGTAAGTATCCAGTCACTACAAGACTCTGGGTTCTGTGTGCTCACCTCGTCTATACATTCACGGTGGTAGACGTGCCCACAGGTATTAATTTGCCTCACCTCCTCATTTTCTTCGTAGTCACATAGACAGATGAGGCACCTGTCATCTAGATTGATGCCCATTACCTGCTCATTGGTATTGCTGAGAGATGCACCAACAAACGCATTGCCACGCAAGGCAACTCGGAACGTGCCTCCGGCAGCCTCCACATCCTCTTGAGTAGCGACGGGCGGCTTGACAGGACCGAGAAGCGTGGAGAGCATCTGCATATCCTCGTATGATGGATTGTCGGTGAAAAGGCTTGGCATCGTGAATGCCGGATGGTCTGGTGACACATTAGTGCCGACCACATAGATCAGCCAGCTGCGGCCGACGCCATTCTGTGGACGATCTGGCTCTACCACACCATTTCGACGCGAATTACCAGAGCTCAGCTCCGGCCGTCGAGCAAATTCTGAGTCACTTCGTCGTCTTTGCCTGACCGTGTTGAAAGCAGATTCAGTGGGAAGCGGGGCGGTATAGCTATCCTGGTCCTCGTCGAGATCGGGCAAACCTGGTCCATGAGCAGCTGAAGCTGACGATGGCCTGCGATTGGGGGTTGCTTGACCGGAGCGAATGTCTGCGGGAGTAGAAGGCGGGGGATTCGGTCCGGGGGGACTTTCAGACATGGGAGTGAGGAGACCATTTTCGGCAGAGGTTCTCGTAGTATTGGCACGGTTGCGTGGATGTCTTTGCGGTTCATACTGCTGAGGCACGTTGAAGTTAGCCATCGAGTGTCGGCGGCTCTGTGGACGCGCGCGAGTATCGGAGCGTCTGAAGAGCGCGCCTGAGCTGCCATTGCGCAACACGTTGGCTGGAGGTAGGAGTGGCAAGCTTAGCAGAGTGTCTAAGCTTGGTCCAAGCGTGCCGTTCTCGTTTTGTGCGCCTTCATGAATGTTAGGCATCGATCGCACACCAACGAGGACGAGGGTGACCGATCTGTCTGCAGCTCCATTGGCCTGCTCGTCGGCATGTTCTGCAGGTTGAGCACGAGGTTGAGTTGCCATGGGAGTACCATTTTCATCGTTCGGGAATTGGAATACTCGCATGAAATTGACTGGTGGTAATTCTCCATCTGGTGCGTTAAGATCGATCTCCTGACCCGCTTGCGCGCTTGCGGCTTCCTGTAAAGTTTGGACAAAATTTTGGATACTGCCATCGAAGGTTTCGCCACCGACGGTAGGCCCATCAGGTCCATTAATTGTGGTACCTGATAACTGGGCGGCTATAGCAGCAGCAGCCAGTTGTAGGACCTGTGATAGTGGAGGATGTTCGCCACGGCGGATCAGCCGGGTGGAGCGGGACCTTAGGCCGTGGGGGAAGCGCCGAATGGTACTCATGCCGGAAGTTATGCGGCTGCTGGACAACAGATTCCTGGTTTCTGGCTCGACAGCGTCCAGCTCGTGAGGCGCCCCGTCCTCAGCTTCATGGCGCTGGTCCGCGATATTGGGTTGCGACAGCAGCTCATCTGAATCTTCGGCCACAGTGTTTCTAGACGGGCGTAAAGGTGGGGAGCGAAGCCTCCTGTTGGATCGATGCTCAGAGACAGCAAACATGGAGCCAACAGATGCAGAAAGAGAATTTCTCACACGCGCCAGTCGTGTTCCTGACCTCCTCGGCATTGCTCTTATCGAGTGCGAATCATCGGGGTATACGTCATTGTGAGACATGACAGTCTGAGATGGAGGTGGTGGGTTGCTGTCGATCGAGATTGGCTGTGACCCATTAATGGAGGAAAACAGTCTTCGAACGGAGCCTCTACTGGACGTCCTTGGTGGATCGATAGTCCTCCTTCGAAAAGAGCTTGTCATGGAAAACCTCTCATTTGAAGACGAGGCTATCCTCCTGTGGTAGACACTTGGCCGACTGCGACTGGATAGCCCGTTCCGCAAAGCCTGGCCTTCTTCCGCTGTCTCTTCTCCACTGTTCGTGAGACCTCTCGCGACGGAATCAGGCAAGAGTCGAGAACCTAACCTTGACATTGTAGAATGGCGCCAATTGGGCGGTCTTTCAGCATGCGGCTCAACCGCAGGCTCGTGGTTGGAATGAAATAGAGGCCTATCCTCAGGCTCGTAGGGTCGGTCGTCGATTTGGTCAAACGGTCTCTCGGTCAAGTGGGTGTCGGCGTCGAGCGATATCCTTTGTGACTGCCGTCGCCATGAATCGGACAAGATGCTATGTCTTGAATTTGAGAAGATCGACCTGCTCGGACTCAAGGCTCGATCGAGCGTGGACGGAGCTGGGGTAGTGGTTGCCTGTGTCTGGTTGGTATTGGCATGCGCATATTGCTGACTCTCGCCACGTGTAGTAGACTGGGAATTGCCCATAACTGAGCGTGAGAGGACCGGGATTGAGGGTAAGGGTCAGGAAAGTGTCCTGCACGATCTCATTTTGAACCGTAGGAGTGTAAAGTCGGGTCGGCGTGTGCCTGCGCCCCAGGTCCTCAAAGACGTCTTTCCTCGATCGCCAGGCCTCTATTGCTTCACTAAGGATACACCTCGAAGAGTCTCACTGCCCGGACAGTGCGCTTAGTCACTGCTTTTTTCGCTACCAGGCAGATTGCGCAAGCGTAAAGGTGCTCGTACTGTGCTTGTGGAATTCGTAAGCGGTCAGTCGATTGGACGTCCCGGTAGGTTGTCGGCACAGAGCGGCAGTGAGCTGGAAGCGTCGTCGTGGTGACCCGCAGGGATCACTTGTACCCCTTTGTCATTAAGGAATAGCTCGTCATGGACCTCTGGTGCAGATTGGAAGACAAAAGATCTGTCTGTGTGGACTAGATGCGTTGTATTCAGTCGTGAAGGGCTGACACGGGCCAGCATTGTTCACCGTACGTAGCCGGCTGATTAAGTTGCAATTGGCATGCTCCATGCTCCATGCTCCACATCACAAACGCACTCCTCGACACTTCACATTTTCGCACCACTCCTCAACATTACGTGCGATGCTTCTCAAGGCACTTTCATTGTACTGATGCTGCACAGATGTTCGGTCCTTTTTTCAAGTGCAAATTGGCTATGTCAGGGCAACATGAGATGATGAATTGCAAGCATATGACACAGGCGCTCCCAGAGGTGCTGCTACAGACGCGTTTTGAGGGCTTCCAATGACCTCCAGCACAAGTAACTGAACATCCATATGAATTTCTCCCGTCAACAGTCTCACTGCTTCAAGACTTGATCTGTACTCACTCGCTCGACTGACCTGGTAGCCCCCGTCGAGCGTCATGACGACTCGTACGCGCCTCTACTCTGTCCCACTCCCTGCACGCTCTCAATCTTTGTCGGACACACGTCGTAAGCGGAAGAGAAAGGCTGCAAGCGAAAGCGAAGACTTGGACGATGAGGATTTGCCAGACCCAACAGCTGATGACACGGAATATTCAGCGGTCATCACACCCGAAGAACGCCTACAGAGGCGCCTGGCTGGTCAACCACTGAATGAGCCTCCCCCACCCTTCCCTTACCCCCATGCTCCTGTACGCCCGCCTGAACTACCTCCTTCAGATGGCTCAAAGACTGCACCCTCATCCAACACGAACTCACTCAGATCACAGCACCTTGCCACAATAACAACTCTCCTCCATAGATGCCTCGAGGCAAAAGACTATAGGCGAGCTTCGCGAGCTCTAGGGTTGATACTCCGATCAGAAGTGCATGGCCATACTCTTGACCTGCGTCATGCTGGTCTCTGGGGCATCGGCGGTGAGATTCTGCTACGCACGTCGATGAACGAAAGACCGGGCTCCGTCACACGGGTAGGCTTTGAACGAACCAAAGTATTCTACGACAAGATGGCTCTGCAACACCCCTGGCACAGGACTTGGCCGAACGTGATAAACGCTCAGGATTTCAAGTTGGCGATGTTCGGTCTGTGGATATACGTTACCACGCAGGAGAGCAAGACGCTGCAAGGCAGCTTGAAGGACATGGACCTGGACATCGAAGGAGATGCCGATACAGAGCTACAAGCAAAGCAGTGGGAACTGTTAGAAGCAGAACGAATAGCCCAAGAGATGGACACCTTGATGGCCACCATCCCTTTCGTTGATGACCTTGAGCTGATTCGATTAAGGGCTCATGTTGCACGCTGGATTGCAGATTTACTAGAAACCGTTGACTCTCTCGAGGCTGGTCATGAAAGCAGCAACAGCATGCAGCAGCACGAGATGGAGCAAGCGTGGTTGGGAAATGTTGAGCCAAATACACCTGCACCTGCACCTGCCAGACCGCCAAACCATAAGGCCGCCAATGCACGCAGTTTGGCAAACACGTTGTTTGCCAAAATACGAGCGGAAATCACGACCTAGAGGACGCATGAAAGGACGAGGACACGACCGCCGCACGATTGGGCTCACTAGTTAGCTGAGAGCCGTAGTAGAAATCTGACATCCGGCCTTCAACAAATAAATCCGACAGCCAAAGCCTTCAGCACTGGCTACGCATCAACCTCATGGCTGTGTTATCTAGCTCCTGGTGTACACCATTCGCGAGAGACAGGCTCGCTCGCGATGTATCGACCTGCCAGCATCGTAATGTTTATATTGGTTGAGCACTTTCGTGTCATAGCACCCCTTTTTCCCAACTTCTCCCTCTTTGTAGCGCATGTCTTTTACATCTGTGCAAGTACACTCCAACCCATTGTGTGCGCCCTCAGCGGCACAAAGATTTGTAGAAGCGTACCAAAGAACGTGCTTATCAGAGCGGCATTCGCCAAAGTTGTCAGTTACGAGAAAGTTACTAGAATTTCAATCCAACCGTCGAGCTCAGCGAAACAGTACAGCAATTGAAAAGCCTTTTAAATGGAGAATCTTTCCAAAGACCAACACCACAATAGCAGAGCTTAATCGAGCTTGATACGGGCAACTTCGTGAATTCCTTTTGTGCAGTTGATACGGAAACAGAATGGTCAAGACCTTGCATCAAACAGGCAGCGAGCAGAGTCGCAAAGATATCTGTTTAGCAGGAGTTTGCTCTATGTGGTATCTCAAGTACTAGAGCTATGACAACTTACGGGGAACTTTGAGTTTTATCTCTGCGACAAAGTAGAATGAGCACACCCTCAGAACCGTTCGTCAACTCCAGCATCCATCGCAGCACCAGGCAACATGATATCCTCCATCACACCCCTCCTGCGTATCCTCCCAGTCTCAGTCTCGGTCTCGGTCTCAATCTCATTCTCGTCACCCTTATCGTTCAACCCATGCTTCCTCCCCCTAAGCTCCTCAGGACTCATCTGCCCCACCTCGCTACCGCTACTGGAAGCATCACCCTCACTCCCACCAGACCCAGTCCTCCTCCTCTTCAGCGCACTCTTCATCCGAATCGTGGGACTTCCTACCAAACTCGGCGTCGGCGTAATCTCTCCAACTTTAAACAGCAACCAACATGAAGCATACATATTCACCCGATCAATACATTTCCCGTTCTCGCGTCGTCCCATACACTTGACAGCCCACACCTTCCGCCCCGTCTCTTCGTCCTCCATGCGCTCGAATAAATCAATGTACCAAGGCGTCAGCGCCGCACTTCTCAGCAGCACTTTACCACCGACCTTGAGCACGCGGTGAATGGCGTCAATCTGCGTCTTTGCAGCATCCGTGCCCTCAGTACTCCTGCTCTTCGATTGTGACCTACTCCTATCGTGGCCGCCTTTGCTGCTCTTGTCGCTAAACTTCACATGCTTCACCGCTCCCAACTCCGGCACCTCAAGCCAATCCATGCTATCCATCACGATAACCGCACCCACACTGCCCCCTCTCATCCGCCTCACAACCTCCAGAAACTCATCAGTGTGGATCCTCAGCCCGTCGAACAACTTTGCTCCGTCCTTACTCAACTTTCTCCACTCGCGTTCTCCGAGCCAGCGCGGCGCACACTGCCTGCTGTACTTCCCCTGCAGCACAAGGTGATAGAAATAATTCTCGCGGCTCAGCAACGTGTGATTGACGACGGGATCGAGCGTTTCGCAGAGGAATTTGAATACCGCTTCGCCTGCCAACTGTCTCCGGCCCATACGGCGACGTTGCTCCGGTGTGAGACGCGCCTCGTAGTCATTGACGATGAGCTGGCGCTGTTCGGGAGGCACACCTGCGGCCTTCCAGCACCACCAGTCTGTGCTAACCAGCATGGCATGTAGTGGCCAGGAAAGCAGGACGCGACGCAGAGAGCCGAACCAGAGATCGCGCTGTTCGGCGAGCGTGCTGACGCTGCAGATCGTTTTGACTTTCTGGCTGAGGCCCGTGAGGCGGAAGAGCCAGCGGCAGAGCCTGATGGCGTGGCGAGATCCTCCGCTGGCTGAGTAGAGGCCGCGGCCAAACGGTGAAAAGGTCGACGTATGGCTGAGCCAGAACTGGAACGCGTTCGAAGACAGGTGTGGGCTCAGCCTGTGGATCAGCAACGATCGGAAATCAGGGTGTACGCCTTCGCCGAACATACTCCAGATCTGGTCGTGCGAGAGCCCGGCTGCAAAACTTGCGACTTTGAGTTCAAGGAGGTGGTTCTGGTTGGGGTTGAGATCGATGGCGTGGATGCGTTTGACTGGACTTTGACTCAAATAGTCGAGGATATTGTCCCCTGCACTCGTGATGGTCACGAGGACGTCGTCGGGTTTCAGCTGCAGGATGTCGAGGTCGACGGCGGGATCTTCCCAGTTGAAGGCGTAGATGTAGTCTGAGGCAAATTGTCTGTGTTTCGGAAGGAGGTCGGAGTAAGTTGTCCGCCAGGGGTGATGTTGATAGAACGTTGATGGTAACGGCAGATTTGCTGTGAGGTTCACGATTGCGTTTTCGTAGGATTTGCTGCGGACTGGGGTTTGCGGGGGCGTTGACGGACAGGAGGAATTGATGTTGTTGAGCGCGGCACGGTACTCTTGTGGTGAGAGATATGGCGATTCAGTCAAGGCTGCGTCGTAGCGTTCGAGAGTGTCTTGGGCGGAGATGTTGGTTGGGCCGGGTTTTGAGTCGCGGATTGTCTCGGCGTTGATGTGGCAACCTATGAAAAGGTAATAAGGAATGCCGCCAAGTAGATAGTTGCGTTCTGAGGCCGAGAGGATTGTGCCAAACTTGTATTCGATGTAGTCACGACGTCCGGCATCGAGGTTGACGCGGTCTGCGTCGAACCAGGTGCGCCAGAACATTCGGCCAAGCCAGTTGACGTGGCGGTTGATGGTACCGCCTGTCCAATTCCGCGAGCTGACATCGACGATTGATTGAACGTAGAAGTCGCAAATGCCAACAATGCCTCTTGGAGCAAGTAAGGTTGTGACCTGGTCAACGACGCTGTAGAAGTCTGGAATCATGCTGAGACTGTAGGACATGGTGATGAGGTCGGCAGTTCGAGCGCTAGAACGCATCGAGCGGGCGTCTTGGCATAAGACGCTGACGTTGGTCCAGCCGAAGCGTCTGACTCGGTCGCGAGCGACTTCGCAAAGGGAAGGGGAGAGGTCGACCAGGTAGACGTGCTCGAAAAAGTCCTGAACTCCAATTACCTTGTCCATAACTTCAATGTTGTAGCCAGTGCCGCCGCCAATATCGAACCAAATCGGTTTTCGACTTCCTAGAGGTTGCCTCGTCGGAAGCTGTAGCTGCGCTGCAACGCAGCCAAGCATGTCCTCACGACCACGGAGAAGCTGCTTTCGAGTGGCATCGTAGACGGAGGCCTAGGACGATGAGTTCAGGTGCGGCTTCATGCTGAGGTAGCTTACTTGTGCCGAGTAGAAACTCTCGAGAGCTGATTGCTGTCCGCCATCTGCTCGACCAGTGTGCGGCTTGAGGAAGCTCACATATGCAAACTTGAGGTACGGTGTTAGGAAGAACTTTTCGAGTGAGGCCGGCGATGACCATTCCAGATGATGCGCAACAAATACGAACAAGCCAGAGAACGCAACCACTACCCCCAGGATCAGTAGCCCGTTTTCGGTGCCTATTTTCTTGATCGTTGCGCCGTAGAGCTCGTTGACTTCCTCCATGTCCGCAAATGAAAGTGAAAGGACGAGTGATGAAGTTGTTCAACCAGCATTTGAATGGGATGAATTAATGTCGGACTCAGCATTATCGGTAAGTGTTGTCCTTGTTGGTTCAACACTGATGCTGTGTTGGAGTATTTTGCCGTGGACATCGGGTCATTTCGATCAACCGTGGAGGGAAACGGACGAATCAAGTTTCTTAGCTCAGGCATGTTTACCAATGTTTGGAGTGTAACACTGATTTTGGGCCTGCAAGTCATTTTAGAGTAGCCGAGAAGTGTCCCTGCATGTGCAAGATGTCGTCCGTCTGATTTGACTCGATTGGTGAGAAGCTCGAGAAGGACGATAGATCACCTGGGCGAAAAGCTGTTGAAGTCGTTAAGCAACCAATCAAAAGCAATAAATTCAGCATGCATTCCAGACTACGACTCATCATAAAGCTCAATGGCGCTGCGCACTCCACATTTCTCCATCCTCCATGCTCCGTGTTTTCTCTGATAATCTTTTTCATACGATCGTGCACAAATCCTGGCGCTGATCAAGTGAAACGAACAACGCTGTAGGTGACCATCAGCAAGTAGCCAGAGAAAGTGCTGTATTATCCTTCTCCCCCAACATGCGTGATCACTGCCGCTCGGGTGAAGTCTGAGGTGCATCGAAGTCGTAACAGATTAGCTGCTCTATTCAATGACCTTTCTGATAGCGCGTATGGTCTGTGGCCAATGGAGCGCTTCAAGGCTGCTGGAAATGCTTGACGTGCAGCTTGCTAGAAGCGCCAGGATGTGATCATTAAGCTTCTGCCAGGTCAACAGGAACTATCGGTTTGCGACAGGTGTGAGCACATAGCGGCAGCTCTATAGCCAAGGATTGTCGCCTTTAAAGTGTACTGGGCTAGGATGCTGCCGAACCGTCATTTTACTCTGCCTCGACACTGGTGGGCCCTTGGAGGTATCAGAATAACACACTCAGCTCACTAATCCTTCACTTATGGTTCAGCATCTGCCATATCGCGCTTGAACCTTTCGATTGCTCTCGCCTTCGTTTTTGGCCAATCCACATAAGGCTCAGGATATCCAAGCTTCTTGAACTCTTCCTTTGACAGCCTGTTGTAAGGGTCGAATATTGCTTTGCCCTTTACACCCCTCAACTCAGGTATCCAACGTCGAATGTATTCACCATCGGGATCATTCTTCTCAGCTTGCGATACTGGGTTGAACACCGTGTAGCTCGGCTCCCATCCTTGCGTGTTGTTACTCAAGTCCCAATCAACCAATGTGTTTGCGAAATATCTCTCCCCTCGCCGGTAGTCTATCAATAGATTACAGTACAAGTAGCTTGAGACATTCATTCGCAGACGATTGTGCATCCAGGCTTCGTGCTTAATCTGACGCATCCCTGCATCTACGAAGGGCACGCCGAGTGTCCCCTCCTCCCACCTTCTATAGCCTTCTTCGTCGTTTTCCCAGTCCACAAACTCAAACTTGAGATTTTGTGGAAGATTCATGGCTGTGTGAGGGGTGTCAAGCAGTGTTTGACGGTACAGTTCGCGGAAAACAATTTCCCTGACCCAGCCATAGACGCCCGGTTCCGCACTTGACTGGCCGAAATCCGCTGAATCGTTGTTGTACTTCTTGACCAGCTGTAAGGCTTCGCGTACTGACACTGCACCCGACGCGAAGTACGGCGACATCCGAGAGGTCGAGTCTTTAGCGGGATTCGATCGAGTAGCGGCATAATTGTCGATCTGCTTGACGAACCTTTCCATTCGCTTGATACCGGCTTCATGACCAGCTGGCCACAATTTGCGGATGCGATTCCTCTCTTCATCTGATGCAAACTGTTTCTCGGCCGGCAAAGATGGCACTGTGCTGTTGAAAAGTTTGGCTAATTTTGTTTTCGCAAAGCTTGGATTCTTTGATGGCGCAGGAACAATATCAAGCAGATGAGGATTACTTGCCACCTCGGCACACCAGTTTTTGTGATACGGTGTGAAAACCTTCATCGGTTTCCCACTACCTGAGACCATCGTCAAAGGCTCGATGACTGTCTGATCGTGCCATAGAACAAGTCGAAAGTCATCTTCCTTCCCAGATTTGAGAAGGTTAATATCGCGCCTAAGCTCGTCAATCTCGTACTCGTAATTGGCAAAAAGGTGAGATATATCATTCTCCTTGATAAACTTCAACACTGAAGGTATAATATCATTTCGCTCGGAGGCTTCCAGGAAGACCAAAGGGATATCGAGCTCTCGAAGCTCCATCTGCAGAAGCTTGAAGGTCTCCAAGACGAAATCGATTCTCGCTGGAGAAGTACCGTGCCACTTCAGTTCTGCTGGAGAGTGCACATAGATACAGATCAGAGGCGCAGATGCCTCCTTAGCAATCTCTGATGCATCATACAAAGCACGGTTGTCATGCACCCGAAGGTCTTCACTGCGGAACCAATGAAGTACCGTCCTCACGTCGCGGCCATTCTGCTGAGATTTTAGTAGCTCCTTCAGCTCCTCATAAGGAGTGTGCGCATCAATCTCTTTCGCCCGCTTCGTGTTCGGATGTTTCAATTCAGGATGGTCGCTTGACACATCTACTTCTTTGCGCTTCACCATTTTGGCGAATTTCGTCTTTACTGACTATGCACGAGTTGGCGATGTAGAGCTGAAAGTTGAGCCACGATTGAAGCTGAGCTGAACACAAGCAAAATCTCGCCTGCTGTGGGCTGCGGTGTGTGTAGAATTTGTCAGGAAGGAAGCCTTCGACGTGCTTTGTAATGGAAGCCGGTGGGGTCGGGTGGTGAGCTTTGAACAAATGCATCAGTGCCTCACAAGTATTGCAGCCTCAAGATTGTCGAAGCATTGCGCACAGGCAAAAGGCCTTGCAATCGGTGGTAGTGAGCTCATGATGTCAGGGATCCATTTTGATCTGCGGTTGGGCGATCAGCTGCAGGAACCTCGATCACTCGCGTTCAAGGCAGGAACGTGGACTCCTGCGGCATGCAAATTCATGGGATCTGCTACATTTCAGCTTCGCGCCATGATGGGGTGCTACCACAACGTGAATAGGGTAAGATTTGGGTACTTTTGAGCATCACCTGCGCCAGGGACAAGACTAGGCATACCCATCGTGGAATCAATACCTGAATTTGAGCTTGGAGGCCGACAGAGGAGACATGCACGCGGCTCGTTTGGCACGGAGAAGCGATGGGTATATACTGCAAAGGAAAAGCTCGCACACGGTCGCCGCGGGTCAATCGCTGTCTTGACACGGAAGTCTAGCATAGGTCTCTGCTGCCCATGAGGATCATCCACTGTTGAAGTTGGAGGTTTCCGAAGAGACTGAGGAGTTTACAATGCTGGGCTTGAGTGTAAGAATGGCATGATATTGGATAAATCAGAGCGTGATGCTGTCATCTTCGCGCAGAGCTCGGTGCACGTATTGAAGATGCATGAAGCCAAGTAGTTGTGAAGAAATAATTACTGAGATTGTTGAGGTCTTGTGCCGTATAGAGAGCTTCATGTCAAAAACAGATCTACTACATATATCGTAGAATAGCGAACCAAACACATTCTGGCTGCACGCACACCGGCGGCAATGTCTATTTTGTCAAGAAAATCAAGGACCTGGCGCTAATGTTTGGAAGAATACGAATTGGGAGGTGACGTGGTGTTGCCAAGCAGCGAAAATGGACAACTGCCCGAAGCCACTGCGATAGCGTCAGCACGGCAGTTTTCACGTACAGCCACTTCTTGTATCGGAATTGCACATCCGTCCGCAGCCAGTGTAATGATCACAAACTTGCAACCTTACTTGTAGTAGCCAAGATCATCCTAGCAAAGTCGGAGGCGATCTGACGGAAATGGCAAACTTTCAACTGCTGTGCTTCCGGATATCCGCCGGTAACGTCTCTTACCATCTTCTTCAGGGAAGCTGACGGCCTTGACCGAAGGTTTTCGATTCTTGATGTTATGCGTTCATTGGCTCAATGCTTGAAATCCGCTCAAGCCACGTGTGTACAGCAAGGTTCATGTTCTTAAAAGACAATCATGACACTTGTACGGCAAATATGGCCAAAGCAGTCTGGTGCAAAACGAAACCTTGAAAATCTCTAAGTCTTCGCCTTCTAATTGGATGCAAAGAATCCATTATTGCCGAAACGATGATCATATGCACATGTTGAGGAAAAGTGTCCTGGTACCCTGCTTTGCCCTGCGACCATGTTGCCCGATCTCAGCACCAGTTGACGTTGGGTGAGCTTGAACCTATCGCACGTTCCTCAGAGAACACTTGTCGTGATTGTCAATATCGTTCAAGGCAAGCTGCCCTACGTCAGAAGCCTGGTGAGAAGACCTCTTCTGTTTCGGCTAGAACTTTCATGCATTAGTAGTGGCGTCGATCTCCTGCAAATCGCGTCAACATCAAGACGAACTGGGAAGCTTATCCGTATCCGGAATGCGCGTATTCTTCATCATTGGTTTTCTCGTGCAGGAATTCGAGATAACGACGGTTTGGTTTAATGAGCGGCTGCGCATAAATGGCTGTTTATCCAAGTGGAAGCTGAGGCAAGATCTTGCTGCTCGTGCAGAGACATTTTCGTGCACTACTGCAAGCAACAGGTAGAAGGCAAGGCGGCCTTTCGAAAAAACCACGCTTAGTAATTTCTGAGCTCAATGCGTTGTGTCAGCGTTGCAATCCACTTTCTGCAAGAGAAAGGATCGGGTATTCTTCGAGAACGCGGCATTATTATCTTCGCATGTTTCAAAGCGAACGGGACTGAGAAGGTGGGTCAGGAGGAGCCCCCGCCGTTGTACAGTATGCCATACACACCTGCATGTGTTGAAGAGTCCCTCTATTCGACAACGACATCTTATGAGACCTCGAATGTGAGGCGGGCTTATGTACCTGAAATATCGGGATGTCTGACTGCGTCTGCTCCCAATCGCAGCGCCGTGGCAGAAACCCGATGGGTAGAGAAGTTGATCTCGACGAATTGTAACGTCGCATTATACACTGCAGACGTTTTGAAACATTGAGCACTGATTCATGTTGCGATTGTAATATTGGCCCTGGTGAAGGCCTGTGATCATTGCGCCCTTTTCTAGGCGTCATTAGAATAACTCCCGCTTCACATGACTTAACGTTTCCGTACCATATTTGCCTTCGTCATTGAAGCAGGTCCTGATTTGAGTTAATGACAGAGGCTGACATTTATGACCCCTTGGGCGCTGGAGTGGCTGAAGATAGCAGTTCCGGCTGCAACCAAACACATGTAATTGCGCTTCCGGCTTGTTTCAATATTACGACTCGGGCACCGGGAACAATTGGTCTGGATGAACAAGGAGTAGAACACAGAGAAGCTTCGATAGGTCTCGGAAACAAGTCGGCATTGACGCAAGGCATGTCATTGGCTGCAAGGATAATAGCTTCTCATCAAAACTACCAAAACAACGTCGTCATAGTCGTCCGATCAAGTGCGATCGTTCATGGCTTTATGCCAAATTATAATGAATGATGCGCTTGCCAGCGAAGCCAGCTGATCTGTGCGTCTCGGTCCCTCAAGACGCAGGGATGTGCCAGCTTCTAGAGGCGCTCTCAACATTGTCCCCAACCAGTAATCACGTTCAACTTCTGCCTCAGCCAGTGATTTCCAGGCATCAAAGCTTGGGTGTTGAACTGCCTGGACGGGGGAAGGACACAAGCATCTTCCGAACAAGAGTAATAGTGCGTCCGGGCACAAGCCAATCGTCTTGATTTCTTGGCCACAATGCGACCAAACATGGGAGGCGAAGCTAAATTTTGGTCATAAGTGGTAGTGCTAAGCCAAAACGCAGATTCGTAGTGGCCGAAAAACACCGCCGCACCATGGTGTTGTGAAAGCAGCACTACGGCAGGTGCAAGAGAGCCTCCTGCAGGCTCGACACGCCTCCCACCATGCCCTGATTTTCTTCGCTCCTTTTCTAATCTTTTTCGCCTTCCAACTGTGCTTTCTTTCTGTCACCTGGGTGAAAATTCAATCATCAGCAGAGTGTGGTTGAAGTTTCTCTCAATCTCTCGCCATCTCATCTTTTCTTTCTACATTCTGATTGTCGGCCATCGAGGACTCGAATAATTGTTGTTTTTCTCGTTTCTCAAGCCTCAATATCCACATCCGCTCCCCAAGTCATTTTTTATGGGTACGTACGTCCCTGCTCTCTCTTTGAGCCACGCTGCACACTCGATCGACGCTTTGTGGGTCGGTAAGAGGTGTGAACCACACAACAAGCCTGGCACTGTGCGCGTCCCGCCCACCAGCGGTCGAGTGGATGCCCAGCTGAGCGTCCACCGCGCCCACTTTGCTGCTAAACTCGCTGCACGGAAAGGCTCTCCAAAGGCTCTCCAAGCCTGCCGACCCTCGCCGCTGCTCTTGCCCCCAACCAGACCCTCACCTATACCCAACTGCAATACCATACACTGCCCATCTAACCTTTCTCACACCATCCCACCCTTACACTTCCTCCAGCATCCACACCCAGAAGCTCATCGTCTCCATTCGTGTTCCACTCTTGTATACATTTACAATCTACCGCTTTCACTTTGTTCGCGTTGCTGGGGTGGCATTTTTGAGAAGTCGCGTCTTTCATTTGGCTGACGGGAAGTGACGCAGTTTTTGCACGACACTCTGTGCCAGCACAACAAAAAATTTCGACACGTCCGGCCCTTGTACTCTTGCGTCGACAATCATCGACGATTCCTTCCTCGACGCGAACCATTCAGTAGACGAGCTCGTTCTTCTATGATTGAGTTTCTGACGCGGTAAAAACGATCACTCGAGCCTTGTTATGGACCCGCGACAAGCCCTTTCGAGGACTGCATCCTCCAACCTGCAGCAGCAGCACTCACCGTACGGAAACCCTCAAATGGCCTCGGCGTACAATGGCACCATGCCGCCAACGTCTTACGGTCCCACACACCTGCCCCCCATCAATGCGCAGTACCCCAACCAGGGCCACCTGCCTCCCGCTGCCAGCCAGAGTTACATGCCACAACCACAATACCGCAACGATCAGATGCGCCCATACAGCCAGAACCCGTCACCTGCAGGTACACCCGACAACAGGTATCCGCAGCAGATGACGCCGCAACAGTCTATGAACAGTATGCCGCAAAACTCGATGCTGCCACAACCTCAAAGCCAAACTCCGCAACCGCAGCCATACACTACCCAAGCCGGAACGCGTGCCAGCAGTTATCCACAACCACTAGCTCCCGCCCCACCGCGGTCGAGCATGAACGATCCATATGGAAATTATGGTCAACCAGACCGACCATGGACAGGAGCTGAACAAATGCCAGGTATGACGACTGATGTTGGTCGAGACCCAACTCGCACCCACGTTGTTGGTTCTCAAGGAAGACGAGGCATCTTACCAAGTGCGCCAGGACGTCCACCCGTCATGCAAAACGGCCTCAACGGGTCTCCGAAAGGCAACACCATCCCGCAGAAGGATGCAGACGGCAAATTCCCCTGCCCGAACTGTACCAAGACCTACCTGCATGCCAAACACTTGAAGCGACACATGTTGAGGCGTAAGTTCAGTGCTCTGGTATATCCATGGCTGCTAACTGTGTACTTGCAGACACCGGCGACCGACCATACATGTGTGTACTGTGTACCGATACGTTCTCGCGCAGTGACATCCTGAAACGGCATTTCCAGAAGTGCTCAGTGAGAAGGGGAAACCCTACCGGTGCCAGTCACTTGTCAAACCCAGCTGCGCACTTGAAAAAATCGCAGGCTGCTGCTCAAAAGGCAGCGGCCGCCGCGGCCGCCGCACAGGCATCGACCACACACTCGCCAGTCAGCCAGCAGAACAATAACACACCGGCTCCATCTACAACTGTCCAACCAAGTCCGTATACCACTACCATGCCTGGCAGCTCTTTGCCTGCAACGACCACAAGCTTGCCCGCGATGTCCTCGATGCCTTATGCCAACGGTCAGGGTGACAGCAAACCGTCTATGGGACAGCCCATGCAGGGAGGTCAAGACCAAAACAGCAGCTCAAGCTGGGGCATGCATAGTGGGCGTGGCAACCAGATGATGTACAACTCCAGCACTGCATCACCCGCCCAAGGTGGGCACCACTACGAAAACGACTTTAATCAGTTTCTTCCTTCCGCGAGCAATGAAAACTATATGGGACAAATGTATGGCTACGAGCAAGCCCACCCCGAAGTTAAGAATGAATCACATGAAGGTGGTTCCAACGGCTACTACATGCCGTCCGCTTCTCTAGGAGCCGATGGTAGGCTTGCCCCACCTTTCTGACATTCCAACTCATATCGTGAAAACGTTCTACATTCAAAAGTGGAATGCCTCGCTGACTTTTGTTTTCTTTGCGGAATACAGGAATCGCTCCAAGAGCGCAAAAATAATGGTGCCCTCCGATTACACCTACCGTGGATAATGCCCAACACTACCTCGAGCGATATCAGAAATACCATAACTATCTTCCTTGGCTGCACCTACCAACTTTCGACCCTCCAGTATCTACAACAGCCTTGTACTTATTCTTGCACGCTCTGGCACAATGTATCCCCATCGGATTGCTCAAGCGCCCATCCCGCAGTTTCGTCACGCACGGCACAGCCGGTAGCCAGCCAATATCAATCCTTTGCTGGTACTTCGTGTCAGAACATGTAGCTTCCTCACCGATTCTGGGTTGGAAGCGCTGCAAGCAATTTCCTGGTACAGTTCGTCCTAACATGGCACGGTAGTGCTGCACAATAATTTTGAAGCGCATGCTGACAGTCGTCGCCTCCTGCATCTGATCAGTCGGTGTCAGTTGTTAACTCTTCGCTTCTACGGACGGCCAGCGTATATCTACATGCACAACTTGAGAACCGGTGAAGCTTTGAGCCCTTCGCCACGGCATTTGCATGCTTTGCTGCAGCAAGAATGGAAGATCGGACCCTTTTGTCGGATGCTGCGCTGGCGTTCTTCTTCATCTGTCTACCAAAATTATAAATTCCCAAGATACACCTCCTAATGCCGTGCGATGATATGGCACGGAAATCCTTCTGATGAGTCTGTGGGCATCTGGCTCTGGCCTGCACGGTCGCTGTCATCAAGTGCACTCTAATCTGACCGGCTTCCTTGGAATTTAGACAGCTCAATTTCGACTGTACATGTTGAGCACTGGAATATGTGTCCACACCAATTCTGGAGCCACATGATACGTGCATATGGTAATTTATCTTGACACACACACCCTGCATATGGATATCTGGCGATATCAAAAGCAACGCTCTCCGATCAGTCCCAGCGCCTCGCCTTATGCCGGAGCAGGTGCAGTGTGCGCTCAATCTTAGCAAATTGCCATTTCCCTTAGCTCAAGGAAGATTGAAGCACTCTCGGAACTCGCACACTCAATTACGGTCTTCTCCGCATGTGGCAATAATAGCAACGCCAAAATTGATAGTTTTATGCTGCAGTGGCACACAGGATTGTCAGGTTGCCAAGGCTTGTCTCAAAACCCAGCGGAATTTGGGACTCCTAGCTATCTGACAATGCGCGATTCAAGCAACATATATACGGTCTCAATGAAGGCAGGCGAGAGGAGCTTGACAACAGTGTGCAATGCAGCGAAGGCCGCTGCAGTGTTGCGCACATTGATCAAGCTGACGAAGCTGAGACGCCAGAGCTGGATAACCCCAACTCTTCAAGCCTTCGGCTAAAGTGGCTTTGCCAAGGGCATGATGGCTAAACGACATATCGTCAGAGGACCGCATGACAAAATTACAAGGAAGGCACAGACATAGTTGCATTCAGGGAACAACACTACGCATATAGATGATAGCAGAATTATCCACGACTGATGGTCGTGGCAGGGACGGTAAAGCGCTGGATGTTTGTGGCATAAGCAGGAGTCGGTATGGTACTAGTTTTGACGATGGACAGCATTTGATATGGAGTTCTCAATTTGCGATTTGCATTCAGACGAGCATCTGAAATGGTGGAAACGGCATAATCTTGGTATGATCCTCCAGGTTTACCACGAGTCAATGACGGGAAATTATCTACAGGTGGAATAGGGACAGAAACAGAATTGTGATTGTTGGAATTGTGGAATGGAAGGCGATGTCGGGTATGCAGTGGTGCAGAGTTTCTGGGTCCCATTACAGAGTCAGTACCAACATTTGATGCGATATGGATTGTATGATCCGACCTAGAGATAAAAAGCAACACGTTAGTTTCAGATTGAGACATGGTGTGGTCCTCAAATACCTCGATGGGTTCATTGTCAAAGGTGTATTATATGAGTGATGAAAATGTTTGAATATGCTCTCATGCCTGCGCAAGGCAGGCGGCCGACTAGTAAGTGATTTCCATTTCCGCCGAGCTGTCAATAGATATCTCAAAACAGCCTGCATGCTCCAGAAGCGACCCTCAAATAGTGGTTTGAAAAGAACTACGTGTTGAGCTGCCATGTAATTTTGTCCCTGGTTCGGCCGAGCGTTGAAAAAGGATCCCTCTAAGCCTAGTTGGAGGATGGTCAACGCCTTCCTGACAGGAGCACGACGTGCTGGATCAACAACAACACTACGTTGATATGGCTGAATCCATGACCAAAGTCGTTCTAGTTGGAGTAAGTACTGACATCACATCACACTCATATACGTCTGCATCTCAGTGTACGACTAATAGCACATTCGATCACTAGGCGTCAGGCACAGTCGGTTCCCACGTCCTCAATTCCCTCCTGGAAGATCACGACGAAGGCTTCACGGTCACAATCCTGACTAGACTGGAATCAACATCGATCTTCACCGCCCATCCTCGTGTTACAGTCATCAAGACACAGTGGGACCTCCTCAGCCTGACGACCGCCTTCCGAGGCCACGACGCCATCATCCATGCCGGTGCAATCCCCAGTCTGACTGCACAGCCGCTCATGATCAAGGCCGCTGTGGCCGCTGGCGTGAAGCGCTTCATCCTCAACGAATACGCCGGCTCAGATATTCGTGACACGGGCCTACCAGAGCTTGAGCCCTTTCGCCGCACGAAACGGGAGGTCCTAGAACTTGCAAAACGGACGGCGGCGGACCATCCAGAGGAGTTCAGTTGGACCGCACTGGCAACGGGAAACTTTCTGGATTATAGCCTCAGGAAGTTTCCACAGTTGGGTATTGACATCCCACATCGCAAGGTGAGGCTTGTTGATGATGGAACGGAGGTCTTTTCGGCTGTGACGTTGCCGGATATCGGTATTGCGGTGAGGGGAATACTGAGGCGCCCGAAGGAGACGAGGAACAAGTTTTGTCATATTAGGAGTGTTGAGACGTGTCAGTTGGATATTCTGGAGATTTTAGAGGAGGAGTTGGGTGGGCCGTGGGAGGTCACGAGTGAGAGGAGCGATCAGATGTATGAGAGGGGGAGAGAGTCGTTTGGCAGGGGCGATAGGGGTGGAATGGCGGATCTGCTTTGCGTGCAGCTTTTTGGGAATGGAAACGGAAGGAGTATGTTCGTTAGTGCCGAAGAGAGTGATGCGGCCTTGCTAGGGGTTAGGGAGAAAGGACCGAGGGAGATTGTGAAGCAAGTTCTGAAGGACATGAACCTGTGACGAATCACGCTCATAAAGCTGCATGACTGCTGTTAAAGGATCAAGGTGAATGACACTGCGATAGGTTAGAGCTCTTCGATGTACTACAAGCCGATTCGGTCAGTAGTCAACACACAGTATCGGATCGTTTTTGTGATTATATTTCGAGGCCAAAATCTTGAGTCTCGTTGCCTAAATCTAATCCCTTCAGTTTAGCATTTGATCAGAGCATTGTACGGGAAAAGTGACCCATTTTGTAGCGCGACGCAAAGAGGGATATCATGGAGAAATGCTGCTGCCTCAGGCATAAACACTGCCCAATGAGCTTATTTCAAGGCTCTTGAAAAGATTCGCCTTTGCAGGTCCCAAAGCATAAAACTCTTTGTTGCTTCCTTTTCCCGTACTTTGCCGCTCGTGCTTTTTGCTTCTGCATCTGATGAGATACAGGGCCGATCATGGCTCGCTGATCGTGTCAAAGCTCTCAATGTCGTCACCATCCGCTCCTGCCCAAGGACCAAAGATCATAGATAACATCATGACTATCGCGACCTCCTGGAACACGTGGCACCGGATCGCATTTGCGTGCCGGAGCCATTTGCGATGAGTGTATTGCTCATCAAGATACCACAAGCACCACCATGTTCGCGATCAGCGCTTCTGATTCGACAGTACGATCATGTGTTGCTTGTGGCGGCTCCTTTGAGACCCTCAAGCGCGATTCAAGCCTGCCATATAACCCGTGTAAACAAGATCTCGATGCAACGCGTATAGCAAGCGAGCCACATGCAGCCAAAGAATAAATGGTTGCAGTTCCAGTTCCGAGACGTCCAGTCTTGACTTTGCTAAGTGATTCAGGTATAACACGGACAAGGACTCGATTCTCAATACGCCTCCTCAGACAACACCTTATCAGACCTTTGTCAGCACGACCTTTCGCCTCACAAGCCAAACTCGTAGACGGAGAAATGGATAAAATCAGGAATACTCTCGCCGAGAATATTGGCGGCGCAGCTCAGAAAATCGCTCCCAAGGACTCCCGATTTGATATCGAAAAAGACATTCCCGACCAATCCGGCAAGGTCGCCGTCGTAACAGGGGGCAGCGAAGGCATTGGCTACGCTGCCTCCTTCATGCTTCTCAAGAACAACCTTGCAAAGCTTTTCATCCTTTCTATGTCCCAAGAAGTCTTCGACGGCTGCCTCCAAGACATTACTGAGAAACTTGGCGCTGAGAAAGCGCAACGAGTGACCTGGATCAAATGCGACTTCAGTGATCTTCCGGCAGCAGCTGCGGCTGCTAAAGAGATCCGCGGCGCCACAGACCGTCTCGACATCCTCATCCTCAACGCCGGACGCGGCATCATGACCTACCAACTCACCGAAGGTTCGCAAATCGACCGCCACATGATGGTCAACCATGTCGGCCACGTGACGCTCACATCCCACCTCCTCCCCCTCCTCAAATCATCCGCCGAAAAAGGCACAGTCCGAATTCAGGTCCAAGCCTCCAACGCCCACGAGATGGCGCCAAAGGACACAAAGTTCGCCTCCATCGAAGAGCTCAACCAAGACCTCGGTCCTAATCCCCAGTACGGGCGCTCCAAACTCGCCAACCTCCTCTATGCGCGCTACCTGGACCGCCATCTGCACAAATCCCACCCCAACATTCTGATCAACGCGACCCACCCAGGATTTGTGGAGACAAAGATGAGCTCGAAGGATATCCACGAGCCGTACCCAGTGGGTGGCTACGCGATGAGCACGGCGATGAAGCCGCTCAAGAAGGATCAGTGGGAGGGCAGTGCAAGTACATTGTTTGTGGCCACAGTTACGGACAGGAGTGGGGAGTACATTTGTCCGCCGGCCGTTGCTGAGCCGGGAAGCGAGTTGGCAAACAACGAGGAGTTGGGAGAGCAGTTGATGAAGTTGACGAGAGAGATTGTGAAGACGAAATATGCCGCTCAGAGTGTGGAAAAGGGCTGTCCTTTGCAGGATTACTAGGTAGATCGGCTGTGGTACGTAACTAAGCCCGGACCATCGTATAGTCGTATTTCCTATCCCGCGTGACTGTCTTATAACTTCCAGACTCCAGAGCTGAAACTGCGCCCTCTTCTACCTAAGCACTGAAGAACAACATCAAAGTCCAAAAGCTACGCTGACTCATACCCAATAGAGGCCGTCAAGATGACATTGAATGCGCGGCACAACCGTCAATCGTGCTTAGACGATGCGCCATACCGCGACACGCTAAGCATCGCTATTTTTAAGTCTCCTGCGACAGACTACTGGTCTCAACTGGTAATTGGCTCTGACCACTATCCTGCCCAGGTCGTGGATCACCTGCTGATGGATGCTCACGCTCGGCGCCAATTGAACCTCTTGAGTGCCTGCTTTGCGACCTATGCCGCGACTTGCCCCCCACCACGCTGCAAGATCTGCTTCGCGACCTGCCCCGTGACCGGTTTCTCGTCACGCTACGAGACCTGCTTCGTCGATACAGGCGAGTGTCCTTCCAGTCATCCTGCGAGCTCTTGCGGCGACTCTGAGACCCATGGTCTGGATCTCCAATGTCGTCCTCTGCATCACTGAATGTCACCCGCTTCCGTTCTCCGTCGCTGTAGAGGTCGGAACCGACGCTGGCGGTGCTGGCTCTACGTCTGCGCTCAGCGCAAGACACTTTTTCATGCCGAACGAGCGCATCGCCACGGGCGTATTTTCGGCCACATTTTGGGCACACATGAGGCCGTTCACCTGTGTGCAGCTTGGTGTGTCGCTGAAGGTCGTTCAGTGTGCGGAATCTTGCATCGCAGGTGGAGCACACGTATGGCTTCTGTTGAGCATGTGTCAGAAGGTGAGACTTGAGATTGTGGTGTCGGCTGAACTCAGCGGCGCAGTAAGGGCAGCGGTGCTTCTTCGTGTTTGGAGACGAGGTTTCCGTTTGCGTTACCGGCGAATTTGGAAGGCTGACTACTCTCCGGTGCGTCGACGGAGGCTGCGATAGATGTTTGTGGCCGATATCTAGCTGTGAAGCGCTCACTGACTGCACGCCTTGGCTTGGACCGCTCTCGTAGACAAACGTCTCCAAAGAATCAGACGAGCCCTCGCGATCAAACACTGGTGCAGAGGCCGAAGGCTGGTTGCGGTCGGTTGCCTGCACTGTCATCCTCATCGGTTCCTGCGTCGCGTCTTTGCCACCTTCGCCGCCTTTCGCACTCACAGGATGGTCAGCATTGTCGCTATTCCCCATTCCCACTTTCTGAAGCTTTGCATCGACTGTCTGCGATGATAAACCCATTGGTGAAAGAATGTTCGGGGTTGATGATATGTCCATGAAGAACGCTGAACTACTTTCCTCACTCGCAGTGTTGGATAGGAGGGCGCCACGCTCTTTGGAGCTCAGTTTCGGAGACGAGTGCATGCTTCGATGTCTGCTGTCGTCAGCTGAGCTACGAGTCGTTACAAACGGTAGATGCGGTGGGTTCAAGAGAAGCTGTGCTGTGTCCCGCCAATTAATTTGACTGATCTGCGCTTCAAGTAGAGGGGCCAGTCGGTTTAATGATGCTTCGGTTTCATTGACCCTATTTTGCAACGCGCGAACGGCATCTTCGGTTGGCTTTTCTGGAGAGTCCACTTTATCCTCCTCAAAACTCTGTTCCATCGGACAGAACGAATCAGGGTGGGCCTGATGGTCTGCTTGTTGGGTGTGGAGGGCAGATCCATGCATGTTTGGGCTTGTCAGGTGTTGGGTCGCAAGGTGCACATCGGACAGTGGGTTTTCATCAATTACAGACCCTGCGGAAGCTGGCAAACGTTCGATGCTAGGAAGCAGATCCATCAATAAACCAATGTTCTCACTGAGACATTCGCGCGTATCGCCAAGATCGATCTTGGAATGTTCTTCGTTCTTGGTTGCTGCGAAGTGGGGTAGGTATCCCAATACAATGCGCAACATACCTGGCATTATGTCACGTTCCTGCGACCGTGACATCCTACATGCTTCGAAGTTTTGCAGCAGGACGTCATGGTCAAGCACCTGTTTTCCGCGGAAGACCCAGAGTTCGAGCTCTTTCAAGGTTGGTTTGTCAGTCGCTATTTCTTCAGCACCGGAGCGAGCAGCAAGAGAACTATAGAGCCGGAAAAGATCTTTGGCGCAGTCTATGAGCGTCAGCACGCATTCTTTGTACAATTCGGG
Organism: Herpotrichiellaceae sp. UM238; assembly: GCA_000315175.1. Classification (NCBI taxonomy): domain Eukaryota; kingdom Fungi; phylum Ascomycota; class Eurotiomycetes; order Chaetothyriales; family Herpotrichiellaceae; species Herpotrichiellaceae sp. UM238. Next base: position 130,340 of record AMYF01000145.1, on the reverse strand, counting down.
AGAGCGCATCGCGCTGGCTTGGGCTTTGCCAGACTCTAATGCACCAGCCCAAAGTGCCAACCGGGATGCGACATCAATACATTGTGCTTCAAGATCGTGCAGTACTTTCTCTTCAACACGGCTCTCAATCGATTCAACTTTAGACGCGGTCGGAGGCTTCCGCAGAGGTCTTTGGTGGCTTAGCCTCTTCGATGACTGTCTCTTTGACCTCCGGACCTGCTCTGTACTTCCGCCGTCTTGAGCCTCGAATGCTCCGTTGTGAAGGCTAGACAATCTGCGTGTACAGAGAGAACATAGGTTGAAGACCGCTCGGTGAATACCTGCCAGGTAACTTGGCGAGGCGACATTACGTGTTTTGGTCTTCTCGGTTTCTGTCCCAGAGTCGCAGACCGCAGGCGATGCGCGAATTGTGTTCGTGCTGGCTGCGCCGCAGGTATTTAGCTCGGTCACTACATGTCTAGGTGACGGACTCCTACGGCCTGGACTGTGTGATCTAAGCATCGAACATTTGTTGGGACTTGTAGGTATGGTCCGCGATTTGGTTCTGAGATACCGTGAGCAAAGTGCTTTCGTGGCCCCTTCGTACGACAATGATCGCCAAGAGGCTTAGAATAAATAGTGGTTAGGTAGCAGCAAACCACAGCGCCGCATGGACCAGAGCCAACGATCACCTGACTGGCAGGGAACAGCCCCAAAATTGCGAGGTTCGACCAGGGCTCGAGTCTGCCTCGCGTAAGCGACGCTTTTGACAGTTGTGAAAAGGAAGCCAGCAGGGAATGCCTCAATGTTCGTTCCACCATTTTTTTGGTTCTACTTCTGCCGCTTGGGCTAAACACTTGAACATGTGCACGTGCATACCTTGCAGGTCTTGCTCGTCTACCCGCAGTAGGAGTCCTCCGCCGTAAAGATGGAGCTTGGAAATGCGAACCAGTCGTGGCCATCAATCAGGCTCTCGGGAAACAGTCGAGCAATTTTGGGGAATGTGTACGTGCAGTCAGTCACGGACATCTTCCCAGCAGCTTCGTCCATGATTAGCTACTGCCAAATGGTCAAACATTCGCTAGATCAATGTTCAGCCTACAAAGCCGATCGGTTCGCCAGACAGCTTCGTGTTCGCAAGACCATTCTCAGTGATGCTTTGCGCGCACTCCTGCTTCCATATGGAGGCCCTATCACCGCCGATTACATGCTTGGGCACGCAGAGGATCCATCTTGGCGTAGTGAGAGCTTCTTGCAGTACCTGAACGCAAGGTGTGGTCGTAGTCTGAGCTCCTTCAAAGACGTTTTGGAGCTGATAAACACCAATCTGAGAGCAGTCGACACGCTAGGAGGGCAGCTTTCCAGAAATGAAGACCAGGTACGTTCACGAATGTACTGCACGCAAAGCTCTACGAGTGGCTGCCGTCAAGAACCTAAGGGCAGACACAGTCTTCTCGCTTTGCTACGCTACCCCTTAATATTCATACAAGCTCACTCACACTCGATAGTCTGAATCGACGCATGCACAAATCTACAGTAGGATTGATGAAGCGTTGAAAAATTTGAAGGATGACACAGATGATTTGAGAGTCGTTGTGGATCGATGTTTGGCTACAGAAAACCGTGAGCATTCAGTCAGCACCAGCGTCCAGACGAGACACGAGATTGGTCGATTCCAGAAGATTCAGAAGGCCGCTGGGCACCTCTATCAAGTCTTCGGTTCTGCTTGCGCAGCCCACGGAAAACATCCTGCGCGTCTGAAACTCCAAGCAGACTATGTGGGAACGGCCCAAGTGCAATTTACGGTCTTTCTGTCATATTACGCTTAGCGCGTATTATTTTGTACTTAAAGCGGCCTCACTAAGCGCTCATTTCTAGTTTAGACAATTACACATTCCTTGTCAGATTTCACATTTAGTAGCAACGCCTCCCGTTTTAAAACACCGAATTACTGACTGATACACGAACTCTAACGCGACCCTAGCGTCGCCCTCGAGAAGTACCGCATTAATCTCGAGGGCGGCGACGAGAACCAAAGCAACAAGTTACTATTACTAACAACGAGCTATAGAACGATAGATTCTATCGAATTCGGTGGGAGTACGAGTAACCCTAAAGGAACACCTTAAATTATAATAATTCGATCGGACCTCTAAGATATACGATAGGATTACCGAGACCCGCTAGGGAATATAAAAATTTTACTAAGACCCACCTTAGAGTTACTCTTATTCGACCGGAATCGATAAGAAATAAATTCTTTTACGAGATCTAAAATAATTCACTAAATAAGAGAGATAGTGCGTAATTACCCCCTAAACATTACCGGCTATAATTAGATAGGAAGCCTAATAACCCTAGCGGAGGTTAAGTAGCATCTTATTACAGTTATCTCCCCCTTTATATAGGATAATCTAGGGACCGCGAGGGGAGAATCGATATAAGGGTGCTGTACGGGTCGCTAAGAAAAACTAAGGAATTTTACGGAACTCTAAACAACCCTTACCGGACGCACCTAATAGATCCTACTTTTCACTCTTCTAGCGAGACCTCGACCTATACTACACCTAGGTCTAATTCGTTTTAAACCTTAACTAACCAACTAACGTAGACATTATACACCGCGGAAAACTATACGGAGTTCCTCTTTTAGACACTTATCTAACTACAGTAATAGAATTAAATCTTATTCTAATAAGGATAATAGACACTTTAAGATTATTAGATAATAGTCTAGCGAATAGATAATACCTTAAAAGGTAATAGCTATACTATTCGAGATCTTAGTGATTCCTTTAATAATATCTCTCTTACCCTACGTAAGCCTAAGGCTACCCGAATATAGAGGCTAAAGGTAAGAGACTCGTTTATATATAACGGAGACCGATCGAGTAATAAACTTAACACCTATATAAGAGAACTACGAGATTAGTTTTAATTCTATCGCACCCGTAACGTATAGACTAATAAAATCAAGGCTATTTAATTAGCCTAGACCTTCCTAAGTAACTCTATTCGCTAGCTATTCGAGGCGACAGCTACTAACGAAATACGCACTATAGATTCGTATCTAAAGTAGTTAAATAACTGTTTTAGGGATTCTAATAAATAAATAAAATATAGAAACTAATAGGTATAGATAGTCTAAGGGTAATAGAGTATTATAGACTTCGTCGCCGATCTTATAAAATTAGAGGCGAAGATTATACCCGCGAAAACTTTCTAGGAAATAAAGGAAGCTCTACGTATAGATATAGACTCACGAATCTACGCTAAAATAGTTAAATATCTAGAATAGGACGACTTACCGCTCGGAGATTATATCTAAAGGGCGGATAGAGCGAAAGAAACCCTTAGATTAGCACGAGAATATAGAGGAGAAAGCACACTTCGAGAACCACTAGCGAATCGCTTTTATAGTATTCTAAAACCTCGTAACCCTCGAGATAGTCCTATACTCTTCCGTAAAAGACCGGAAAAGGGGACTAATACTTAGAAAACGTAGTATAGAACTATACGCGTATACTTTAAATACGGTAAAAAGGGGCACCTCGCCGAGCGATGCTATTAACGTAGAAACAATCGCTTACCTAGAGAACGCTCTTCGATACCAATAGAACGCCGAAATATAAGGAGAGAGCGTTCTAACAGCTTCTAAGCGCGGAGTTTTACCCGCTCTAAATCGGGCTAACGAGAGAAAGCTGTTGCCTTCGAGACGAGAAACTAAATAGCCTAATAATAAAGGGAGTAATTAATAGGCCTACACCCTTATCTACTTCTAACCTAGAACTATAATAACCGGCGATAAGAATAGGAGATAACTAACTAGATCGCCTAAGTTACTGCTTTATAACCCGAGCTAACGAAAATAACCTGTTAGTAGTAGAGGGAGAATTAATCGATAGAGGAAGAAGGATTAATATTTTAATCCTAGTCGATTTAGGAGCAGATAGAGACTATATCTCCTCTAATCTAATTTATCGCGCGGCCCTTTCTGTACGACCGTAAATAACAGGGCTAGAATAGGTATAAGTAGCGGATAGCGATATAGTACGTTCCCTCGGTATTACTAATTATAGTATAAATCTCTACGGCTATAAGTACTATATTATACCCTAAGTCCTAGATATTACTAATTTCAATCTAATCCTCGGAATACTCTAGCTACGATAGTATAAGCCTATAATAGATTAGAATAACCTAAGCTTAACACTTATAACAGCTAGCTGCGAATATAACCTTAGGCCTAGGCCTCCGACGCGGCACCTTAATATATTCGCCTTTAGCGACGAACTTATAACAGCGGTCTAAATTAAAAGAGCTATCCGAAAGCCTACTAGTTTAATATACGTTACTAGAATTATAACTATATCGAAGGAAGAGCTATTACGTCGGTTGAAGACGAAGGAGAAAGGAATATAAATGTATAAAGATACGGACCTTCGCGCTATTTAACGCACGTTAGATTAATTCTTAGCTATATTTCGAGAAGATCTACCTAAAACCTTACCTCCCTTAAGATATACCGAATATACTATCAATACCGAAGACGCTAAACTAATAAATATTAACGCGTACTCTCTTTCTTCTATTTACCTAGAAGAGCAGTTAAAATAGATTTAGTAAATACTCGCCTAGAGAATTATCTAAGAATTAATAAGCCCCTAAAGATTCCCTACTATTTTCGTTAAGAAACTAGAAGGTAAGTAGAGGATATATATCGACTACCGAGCGTTAAATATAGTAACGCGGAAGAACGATTACCCTCTCTCTCGAATCTAAGAGTGCCTTAATTTAATTAGAAACGCACGGTACCTATCTAAGATAGATCTAACGCAGGGGTACTATTAAGTTCGCGTCGATAACGAGGGCCGAGAGAAGACGGCTTTTAATACTAGAGAAGGGAAATATAAGTTCCTTATAATGCCTTTCGAGCTGTATAACGCTCCTGCTACCTTTTAAACTCTTATAAATCGGACTCTCCGAGCCTAACTAGGGAAATCGGTTATTATCTACTTTAACGATATCGTTATCTACTCTAATAGCCTTAAAGAACATCTATAACATCTCGTAGAGGTTTACAGAAGATTATAGGATACTCGCCTTTACGCGCGCCTATCTAAGTGTCTATTCGATACTTCCTAACTCGAATTCTACGGATATACCGTAGAGAACGAACTTATTAAGCCTCTCGCTTCTAAGATTAAGACTATCCTAGAATAGCCTATTTCGAAAAATATTCACGAAGTCCGCTAATTTATTAGACTAGTTTTCTACTATCGACGGTTTATACGACACTTCTCTAAGATTACCGTACCCCTTTTTAAACTTCTAAAAGAAAGCGACGCCGAGCTAAGAGTAAAGCGGTACCGCCGGATAACCTAGACGGCTTAAACGGACGTAGCGTTTAAAAGATATAAACGCTTACTTACTAAGAGCCCTATTTTAGGAGCCTCGGATACGATAAGGCCCTTCGTTATTAGTATAGACTATAGCGAATACGCCTTAGGGTGCGAGCTTAGCTAAGTTAATATAGCTACGGGGAAGCTATACCTAATTACCTTCGATAAACGGAAACTTAGTCTCGCGGAGGTTAATTACCCTATTTACGAAAAGGAGCTGCTAGCGGTAAAGCACGCTCTTACGATCTAGAACTATTACGTAGATAATAGGCACGAAATTACGATATATATAGACTACGAGAGTCTAAAATACATATAAATAGTTAAGTATATTTTATAAAGAATCGCTCGCTAGATTAATAAATTCTAGTAATACTACCTTAATATTAAGTACCGGAAAGGGGCTAATAATATTATAGCGGATGCTATTAGTCGACGCCTCGATTAAATAGAAGAAGGCCTACGAAACATAACTGTTCTTCTCTTCCTCGGAATAGAGAAGGTGGCTTACTTACATTTAGTAAAAGGGTATAATAAAGACGACTAGGCCGCCTATATAAGAAGGTTCCTCGCGGAAGGCGTAGAACCACCCGCGACTATCGCTAAAGACGTAAAATTAACAAAATTTGCGTTTTCTTACGGAACTAATAGAGAGAATCTCTACCGTATCGAAGATAACTAACTATCTCCTTACATCCTCTACGTAGCCCGAGCCGATTTCCTAAAAGACTTACACTCCCGTTATAGTCATCTAGAATTCCCCGGCCTAAAAGGAGTTACTAAGGGGCGTGGATAGTAGTATAATATTAAAAGAGATATTAAGAATTATATACGCATATGCCCCTAATACTAGTATAGCTAACGGTCTCGTCCCTCTTAAGAACCGAAAAACCCTTAAGTTCTAATAACGAGCGAACTCGAACTATTCGATCGATAGGCTATTAACCTAATTAGCCCTCTATTATAGACACCTAGAGGCAACCGTTAGATTTTAACCTGCGTAGAATACCTTACTACGTAGCCGGTAGCTATCCCTTTAGCTAATACTCGAGCTAAAACAGTAGCTACCGCTCTATACGACTATATTACGATAGTATATAGACTACTAAAGGAAATCTTATCCGATAACGGTAGTAACTTAGCGAGATAGGTATTATTAGACTACCTAAAGATTCTCGCGGTCCGCTATCGGTTTACTACACTGTACTACCCGAGAACTAATAGAAAGGTAGAAAATCTAAATAGCTTATTAGGTAATATCCTTACTAAGATATTAATCGATAAACCTATTAGGATTTAGGATTAATTCTTATAGCAAGCTATCTTTGCTATAAGAGTTAGAATCTATAGTAGGATAGAGTAATCCCCCTATTTTCTACTATATAGTCGCTACCCTCGCCTACTAACGGATAAGAACGATCTATAACCCCTATTAGTAAATAGATAAAACGAAGATCGAGTAATCGAGCGAGTGAGTGCAATAAAACACGCTCGAATCGAAGCAAACCTTAAATTGTTAGAAAAGGCCGAGAAGAGCCGGAAGATTCGTGCTAAACGCGTGAAATTACACGATATTACGGAAGGAGATTAGGTTCTAGTAAGAGCTGAGAGCCGAAACAAGTTTAAACCCCGATAGTACGGACCTTATAAGGTGCTACGGAGACACCACCTAGGGACCTATATCTTAGCTTAATCTAATAGCTAAGTAGTGAAGCTACTCGTTAACGGATAGAGACTAGTAAAAGTAAACGTAAAAGAAGAAGATATTAAGACACTATAAAGCTCCTCTAAGCTCTAGGTATCCCTACGTTAAAGAGGGATTAAGTTAATAGAAGCTTCGCTAGAAGTCGAAGCCCTACTATAAGAAGAGGAACGTAAGGTTCCTTCTTACGATAAATTAGCAGCTTGTTATGAACCGTCCACGACGATGTGTTACGGCCTACTGGGTTGGGTCTTTTAAGGAAAGGGGATATAGTATGACTAGAACAGAGGTTCGTAGGGATTCGATCAAGTATCGGATCATGTACTTAAGTTGACTACGTGAGTTATGAATATAGGAAACTCGTCTCCTCATATACCTGAGCCAGATGCTTCTTGCTCAGCTTGCTCAGTGTGCTCAGCACACTGATCACCCTGATCACTCTGAGCAAGTCACGTGAGGCCACGTGACTTCCCTAGGCATCCTCGCGTCTCCTTCCGTTCATGTGCTGATAAGCTGGCCGCGCATGGCCAGGTTCGTAACACTTTCCCCTCTTTAACCTTCTGCGTCCACGCAGGTACTTAATGAGTGCGTTGTCCGTCCTTTCCCATTTCCTTTCTCCTTCTTCATGGCTAACTATGCCTCAGCATAGGGTCTCGAAGTCCTCTAAACCAAATTCTACTATTCGCCGCAAGGATCTTGGCCATTTTATTTTGTGTTTTGGTAACATCATGCCTCGCGCCTGTTCTGCCTGTCGCAAGTCGGGTCGTGAATGCAAGGTTCACGTCCGTTCTAGTCGTTGTGGGGAGTGCTATATTCATGGCCTGGTGTGTGATATCCGCATTACCCAGTCGGAATGGCGTCGCCTGAAGTCGGAAAGGGAGAGGATACTCCGGGAGATCGAAGCGTCTCGCAAGGCTTAAGAGGAAGCTTTTAAGAAGGAGGTCAGCCTTCGTTAAGAGCTCGAGGCCCTAGAGGCCGAGGCCGAGGAGGCTATTGCCGTAGAGGAGGCTAACATCGCCGACCTAGAGCGAAGAGAGGCGACCCCCTCTTCCTCCGATTCCCTTCCTCTAGCTCCCTTTACCTGGAGTGCTATAGATAGCCTACCTGACGAGTTCTAGGCGCCTTCTCGTAGCGTTCCCTAGGTGCTAACTAGCGACCCTACCCCTTCGTCCTAAGACGCTTTATCCGGGGTTCCTTCTCGCAGTCGGGCACTCGTCCTAAGCGTGCGTTTAGTACCTATCGTATTAGAAGTCATATAGGGTAGTTACTAAGGGTAGTAGTTTATTCTTAGGTTGTCTTATAAAAGCCCTTAGTGTTTCTAGTAAGAGATTCTCCCTTAGTTCCTATATGTTTTCTAATAAATCGTATCCTAACTATTTAATTAGGTAGTGTGTTTTTCCTTTTATCTTCTTAGTATTAATAACGGCTTCGACGTTATAGAACTTAGAGTCTTCTAGGTCTATAGGTATTATCTTAACAGCGTTAGTTTTTTAAGAGGCTTTCTTAAGGAGTGATTTATAAAAAACCGGATATATCTTTATATTCGTTAGTAATTAGAGTTTAAAGGTTACTAGTCCTATCTTCTTATCGATCTTAAATAGTCCTAACTTCTTATAGTCTAGTTTATCGTTTAGTCTTTTAGTTTTTATATTTTTTCGGATAAGGTAGACCTTCTCCCCCTTCTAGAAGTCTAGTCCCTTAGATCTTTCTTTATTTACTTTTTCTATTATTTTTTCTGTAATTTTCTATAGTTCCTTATTTAGTAGTTTATACAGTTTTCTTATATTTTATATTTTAATTATAGCTCGTTCAGCCTTTAGTTTAACGTTTTATAGTTTACTATATATATTTAGATATATTCCGTAGTTTATATAGAATAGCGATATTCTAGTAATAGCCTTTAAGTTGTTATAGGAGATTTACGCTAGTAGTAGCAGTTTAACCTAATTATCTTATTAGTAGTTAATATAGGCTCTTAGATATTACTCTAATATCTAGTTAGTCCTTTCTGTTTATCTATCCGTCTATAGGTAAAATACTATTAATAGCTTATTCTTTACTCCTATTTAGTCTATTAGGGACTGCTAAAACTTAGATCGGAATACTTTATCTCTATCCGTAACTAGCCTAGCTGGTATTCCGTAAGATAAGAACACGTATCTTATAAATACGTAGGCTAGTTCTTCCGCAGTTGTTTTAGTCGTAACTAGTATAAAGTATACGTATTTTATTAATCTATCCACAATAATATAGATTATATCGTACCTATTTTTTATTGCGGGGTCTCTTAATATTAGTAGGGGTCCTATAAAGTCCATCGTAACTTCTTCCTATACCCCTATAGGTGGTATTAAGGCTTACAGTTTACTATAAGGCTTATATCTTACCGCCTTTATCCTAGCGCAGATATCGCAGTTCCTTATATATTCTTCTACCTACTTTCTTATACCTTACTATTAGAAGTCTCTCGTAATTAGTTCTAAGGTTTTATTAATACCGAGGTATCCTACCGTCCTTAGCTTATATCTATCTCGTATTATTTACTTCTTTTATTCTTCTATTAGGGTGACGTCAACGTATGCTAATATTTCTTATAGTAGCTAGTAATAGATAAGCTTATTTTATTATAAATACAGTATTAAGGCTTTTTCGGGCTTAGTTCCATATTTATAGTTAGGTCTTCGGCTTAGAGCGTCCGCTCTAGCATTCTTAGTTCCTCGGATATAGTGTATCTAGAATAAATAGGAAGCTAGTGTTTTAGCCTATCTAACTTATCTTTAATTTAGCTGTTTTATCGTTATCTAGTAGAGAAGGTTCTTATAGTTAGTGTATATCTATACCGTATGCTTTAATCCTTTAAGATATACCCTCTATTCTCTTAATACCTCGATAATAGCTAATAGTTCTTTATTATAGATATCGTAATTTAGCTCTAGTCCTGTTATTTTTCTTAAGTAATAGGCTACTGTTCGGAGTTTCCCGTCGTCTCCCTCTTAATTTAGGTAAGCCCCTATAGTATAATCTAATACATCCGTCTCTAGGATAATTTCTTTTTCTAGGTCGAAGATCGCGAGGATTAGTGCAGTAACTAACCGCCGTACTAGCTCCTTAAAGGCTTTATCCTCGTTTCTTCCCTAGGTAAAGGCTACGTCTTTCCGTGTCAGCGCTATAAGGGGGGCCGCTATTCCCGAAAATCCCTTAATAAACCTTCGATAGTAATTTATAATCCCTAAGAAGGCCTAAACGTCCTTAACGTTATTAGGCTCTAGCTATTCTTTAATGGATTTAATCTTCTTTAAGTCTAGCCCGAGTCCGTTTTCTATTACAGTATAGCCTAGGAAGCTAATACTATATTTATAAAACTCGCACTTGCTAAGTTTAACCGAGAGGTCTTTTTCGCAAAGCTTCTATAGTACCTTTCTAACGTATTATATATATTCCTTATATATTTTAGAGAATACTAGCACGTCGTTTAGGTATGCTAGATAGAACGTGTCTAGATACTCTCTAAGGGTATCGTTAATAAGTTCTTAGAACGTAGCTAGTGCGTTAGTTAGTCCGAATAGCATTACCTAGTACTTATAGAGTCCCTATCTAGTTCTAAAGGCTGTTTTCTATTCTTCGCCTTTCTTTATACGTATTCGATAGTAAGCGTCCTTAATATCGATCGCGGTAAACCACTTAGCTCCTAGGAGTCGGTCTTATAGCTCGTTAATCCGTAGTAGCGGGTAGCGATTCTTCTTCGTAATCGCATTAAGCTTCCGATAGTCGATATAAGGTCTAAGTCCTCCGTCCTTCTTTAGCGTAAATAGCACGCTATACGCTATCGACGATTTAGAAGGTCGTATAAACCCCTTCGCGAGGTGTTTCTTAATATAGTCTTTAAGAAAGTCTTCCTCCTTCTTTAAGAGAGGTATTAGCCTACCGTAATAGTTCGGGGTCTTACCGTCTTTAATAGGGATCTCGTAGTCCTAAGGCTTATATTTAGGTAGAGTAGCCTCTCCTTCTCTCTCCTTAAACAGATCCTTAAAATCTTAGTATTCCGAGGGTAGCTCTTCGCTAGTACCAGCTAGTATTCTGCCTTGCGGTCGCACCTATATCGCCTTAGCGAATAGTATATTTAAAGGTAATCGGCCTTCCGCGTTCCCGTAACTATAATTAGGAAATTTAAGAATTCGCGCCTTCTAATCTATCTCGAGGTTATATTATCTAAGCTATTTTATCCCTAGGATAATATTATATTTAATACTAGTAATATCTAGTAATATTGTTTCTTTATAGTCCCTAATTATAAGCCGTACCTTTCTTAGCTTATTTCGAATCTAACCGTCTTCCTAGTCGATAGGTATCCTATCTACTATAGTTAGCGGGTATAGTTGATCCTTTTTTACTTTATAGCGCGCTAGCCTTTATCCTATCTATATAGACACGTAGCTGCGATTTACTCCTAAGTCCACTATTACTTTTACCGACTTTCCTTCTAACTTAGCCGTAAGGACCAGGTGAGTCGTAGGGTTAGTGCTTAGTGCGTTTAATTCTTAAGGCGTTTCTAGAGAATAGTTATACCTCTAGCAGCTATTCTCTATTCGTTTTTTACAAAGTAGACGTGCGTCTTTAATTCCTAGTAATCTGTCCTATTATAGGTATACCCTTATTCTATAAGCTAGTTATATAGTTCTAGTAGAATTCTAAAGTAGGGGTGTCTAGGGTTAACGTTAAGGCGATAGTAATAAGTTAAATAGTAGTCTAGGCAGTTAATATCGTCGCACTTAAAGTTCTCTAAAAGGTATTCGGTATATCCCCTTTCGTTAAGTATAGTAACTAAGGTACCGAGGTATAGGTCCTATACCTCGTACTCTTATCCTTCCTATATCGCTTATTCTACTTCCCTAGGTAGCTCTATTTCTTCTACTTTATAGTTATTCCCTTAGTGCATATAAGGGCTACTAGAATGCGGGCATTTAGGTTTTCTATAAAATCGTAGTTTTATTAATTAGGGATATTCTTTTAGCTGTATTTATAGGTTAAATATCGGATGTATATATTACCGATTTTATTCGCAGTCTTCCCTCGTATATAGCTATGCTTCCTAATAAGGGGTGATAATAATAAAGAAATCTAGCGTAGCGTAGATCGTTACGAATTTAATTTCGTTATCCGAGTTATCGTTTTCTTCTGCCTCTTCATTAGTTTTAGGGTTTTTATAGGCTTCTATTATGGCTAAGGTTTCCTAGTATTCCTTTTGCTTTTTGTTCTTCTTCCTACGCTTTAGTTCTTAAGGAAACCACCCACTTCCGTCTTTTCCTTCGTAGTAGATAAGGCAGGAGTCGTTATAGCAAGCTAACTAGTGGAGTCCTATATATTCGTTAATAGCTGGTTTATTTCTAATAACCATTTCCTAGGTTATTTTAAGGGCATTCTCTTCCTTACGGGGTTCCCCTAGCCCCTTTTCCTGTACTATACCTAGGCCTCTCTAAGTCTTATAGGTCTTAATAGTAGTGTCGGCCTTTTTCGCTACTATACCGGCTGTATTATCGCTTATTATATATAGTTCTTATAGCTAGGTATTATACTCCTTAGCCCGATATCCGGATTTTCCGTAATTATAGTATAGGTTTTCCCTTCTACGTCTCTCTCTCTCGGTTTTTCCTCTATATCATTTCTTAGTACGGGACTTATTTAGCCTTAAAGGTCGTCCTTCGTTTATTAAGTCTAGGTCTATAGGGTCCCTATAGTCGCGTCTCTAACTTTTATTACCTATGTATCGTAGTCCTTCGTAGAGTCCTTTCTTTTCTATACGGCGTTTATAAAGTCGATTATCGAGTAAGATAGCTTAGTCTACTAGATCCTTATATTCTTTTAGTAGGGCTAGTATTATCTTATCTTTTACCGCGTCACTTAACCTATTATAGAAGGTAGCTGTATATACCTCGTCGTCCTAGTCTAGTCTAGCAGCAATCTATCGAAACTAAAACTAGTATTAGGCAGCAGAGCCTCGTTACTTAAGTTAATAAATAGTTCTTACGGCAGCTCGTTTCTTATCTATCGTTTCGAACACCTATTTAAGCTTATCTTTATACTCGGTAAAGTTCTTAAAGATGCTTTTTATCTCGTTATCCTTAAGGTCTTTAGGCCTAAGGTATTAGGTTAGATACGGCTCAAACTAAGCGAAAGCCGAGCCTCGAAGGAAAGTAGCAGTATAGATAACCTTAGTAGTTATATCGGGAAACTTAGCGGGGTTAAGACTAAAGGCTAACTTTACCTAGATTAGGTAAGCCCTAAGCTTAGCCCTATCTCTATAGAAGAAGTCGACCTTTATATCGTCTTTAACCTTAGCGGCTTCTATAACTATAGGTGTTATAGTCTTAGTGCTAGCTATACTTCGTGATAATAGATTCAGGCTAGTAAAGTCCTTAGTGAGTCTATCTGTTGGTAAGGTAGGGCGAGAGCTAGTTATAAGCTAATTCGTATCCTGTATTCCTATTAAGGGTAGTTAAAGTGTTATGAATCGTTCACGACAATGTGTTACGGCCTACTAGGTTAGGTCTTTTAAGGAAAGGGGATATAGTATAACTAGAATAGAGGTTCGTAGGGATTCGATTAAGTATCGGATTATATACTTAAGTTGACTACGTGAGTTATAAATATAGGAAACTCGTCTCCTTATATACCTGAGCCAGATGCTTCTTGCTCAGCTTGCTCAGTGTGCTCAGCACACTGATCACCCTAATCACTCTGAGCAAGTCACGTGAGGCTACGTGACTTCCCTAGGCATCCTCGCGTCTCCTTCCGTTTATGTGCTGATAAGCTGGCCGCGCATGGCCAGGTTCGTAACACAGCTATACCTACTGCCGAATAGAAGAAGCTATTTTTAGACGAGAATACGATAGAATTCGGAGGCGATATTAACTAAGAAGAGGTTAACGCCTTATAAAGAGGTATTTTAGAGGGTATCGAGGACTAGAGGTAAGAGCAGAATAATAGGAGCTCTATACTAGACGATACTGCTGCTACCGTTTTATAGACGTAAGCTAAAGCGGACTTATTCGAAGACGCTATAGAAAAGCTATAGAAAGACTCGTTATAGAAGAACGAGGGATACTAAACGAAGCCTATTATACCGATAGAATCTAATAGAATAGTACCTCTAAGTATAGAATAACCGCTAAGTATATAAGAAAATATAAATATACAATAACTTCTAGAGGAAATAATAGATATTAACACGACTATATCCTTTATAAACGGAGGAGATATTACTACAGTATAGCTAGCGGAACAAGAATAACTAACCTCGGAAATACTAGAACGAGGTAATAAACTATAGTATAATAATAGATAAACTAATTAGTAAAAAGAAAGAGATATTAGCCTATTAAAACGGACGAGGCCGTCTACTAGGTACGGCTTACGGTAACGGCTTAGGAAAACTAGGCTAGAAGACTAATATTAAAAAGAAAAATATAATAAAAACTAGGTAGTAAAGGGGAAGAGTAGGAAATAAAGAATAAAATTTAATAATAATAAGAACGGAAAAGGCAAAATTAAAGAATAATATAATAAGGAAAAGGAAAATTAAGAGAATAAACAGGTAAAAGAAATAGGGAAAACATTTAGAAAAGACTAAATAGAGAGATACACTCTAGCAATCCGGTTCTATAGAATTACGGAAGTTTAAGGACTACTACGGAAAGAATTTTATACGGATCCCGTAAAATTACGGAACTTTAAAGAATATTAAACGAAAAAGAACGGATCGTACGAGAACGAACGAAATACGGAAACTTAAGAAACACTAATAGGAATATTAGAGACAAAGTCTACAGTAAGATTTACGGAAATCTAAGGAACATTAAATAAAAAGAAGGTGAAAACGTCCACGAAGCTATATCGCAGAAAATTACGGAATTTTAAGGAAAATTAAGGAAAAAGGAGGAAGTGTAAAATACAGAAAAATGCGGGAAAAGAAAGAGAATATAGTAATCTTATCATCTATTTCACTACTAAGTTCTGCTTTAAAAGCATTATTATTTATAAAAAGCTTATAAGTCGTACTAGCTTATAAGTCGAACTCCTTCTTAAGTATTATTAACTTAATCTTATCGAAACTACTAAAATTACAGGAATTTACGGAACTTTACTATTATCTATAGCACTCTTAAGCTCTATTTACTATTATCACTATCCTAAATCTCATTACGGGCAAGACTAGGCCTCTTTCGAGACGATATCGAACCTATAAGCTTAGCCTTTTGCTTTTTAGCACGTCGTCGCTGCTTCTTCTTAGTATTACGCCTCTTAACTTCTAATTAATATTAGCGCTGAAAAATGCGGAAATTTGCAGAATACTACACTTACCTGCTTGGACGTCCGGTAAACCACATTCTAAAGCACTCTTGCCCTAGATATAATTAGCGCATGCTAAGATTCGATTAGCTAGAAAATTACGGAATATTACGGGACTTTTTATATACCTCTATAATGAACACTAGAACCAGTAGAAAAACACCCTTCGAACGGACTATTTCCTTTTACGCAAGATATGCATATACTGCCGCCCTTATACTCGACTTTACCCTTAACCTACACTAAATAAGCTTCACCTTGGATCTTATCGAACGCCTTTACATCCTATATAGCAGGCTCGACTTTAAACTTAAATGTTAGCTATATTTTTGCGTAAAAATACGAAAACTTACGCTTCTTTATCTTAATATTTCGCTTTTTATACTAGAATAAAGACTTAATTTTCGATCTTCGTCTTGTCTTTAAACCTGCTAGTAATCTACCTAATTTTATAGGAGTTTACGGAATATCGACCTTAGGTGCAGGAGCCTAAGTTCTGTTAGCACGAGGTACAGGAGTTTATAGCACCTTAGCTGCTTGTTGCGCTTCTTACGCTCGATTGCTTCGTTAACTTAGCATATTAAAGAAATTACGGAACTTTACGGGACTTTAAGGTACTATAAAGCCCTAATTATTAGAACATGGACATCGTTGCGAACTTACCTTCTGAGGCGACATACCAGAATGAAAATGAGTGATAAGAAAAGGTGAAAGAGGTTGCGTTGCAAAAAGATTATTCTTAATGCAGGGCCCAGCCACCCAATTATTACGATACTAGTGCAAACCAAAATTACGAAAAGTCAAGGTGGTGGAGGATGTCATATTACGCTTAGCGCGTATTATTTTGTACTTAAAGCGGCCTCACTGAGCGCTCATTTCTAGTTTAGAGAATGACACATTCCTTGTCAGATTTCACATTTCTGGAGCAACCCAGCACTGCTAGAAAGTCACGTGCAAGCCTCCAGTCGCTGAAGTTGTCCATTCAGTCACAGTTCCTTGCGGAGACATTAGGCGCAGTGCCAGATACTGAAGCTTCCGAAGTTGTGACTTCAATCATCGCATGCGCTAAGAGAGCACGGGATAGCTCGCTGGACGATGTGAAGTCTCGCAGAGTCCTTCGAAGCCGGACGAAATTGAGTGGGCATTCGCAACTTGCAGATACAAGCTTTTGCAATCGTCTACCTTCAGATGTTCCTCCTGAAGACTTCCCAAATTTTTGCCAGAAGAACAACTTCTGTCGCTACCTCCAGAACGTTCTTCATCAAACGAAAAATCCCTCGCAACCGCTCGGGTATTTTCACAAAGTCGGTGGTCCCAAGTACATGATATATCTGGCTGGCAGCCCGTTGCGCGAAGCCAAGGCACAAACGATGAGACAGTTGTACGAGACATTCAAGCAAGGTCACAATATAAGAATCTCCGAGCTGGCTTCGCTAGCGAAGCAACTTGCAACTGCTATTCTTCAGTACAACGCTACGCCATGGTTGGAGCAAGCATGGGACAGCAATCATATACTGATTGAAAGGCATCAGCCGGCAAGTTCGCAGACCGTTGCAGATTGCAAAGATAGTCGGTCTGGAATTCTTGACCCTTACCTTAATGTCTCCATTTACAGTGTTCCGGAAGCATCTCATGATGTTGCGGAATCCTCCAGGTCGATGATACGAAACAGAGTCCTCTTCACCTACGGAACAATGCTCCTCGAGCTTGCCAACAAGCAGTCGTTACGGGGCCTACGGAGGACACAAGACAGAGACGCAAACGAGCTAAATATTGACTACTGGACTGCCGACCGCTTACAGCGCAACGTGTCAGCGGTCCTGGGCTTGGAGTTTTCAGAAGTGATCCGAAAGTGCATTGATTGCGACTTTGGGCACGGAACTGATTTGTCTCAGACGGAGCTGCAAGAAAGCTTTTACGAGGGAGTTGTCCAAAAGCTTGAGTTTATCGAAAGCAAATTCAAGCAGCTAGGACTATGAAAACACCATCTACGGAATGGCCCCCTAAATCATTGAAGATGGACAGTATACTGGTTTGCCACGAACGAGGCAATGCGTGGTGCAAGCTACCGCAATCGAGCCCATACCGTCAATCTTATCACCGCAAAGCCAGCTGCTCAATCTGCACAGGTGAACCACCGCCTCTGAAAGCCCAGGCCTTCTCTAGCACAAACTGACGACCACTCAAGGCCTTTCTCCTCACCACCTACTTGTAAATACTTCTCTCGTGTTTACATTCTTTGCACCATTCCAGCTTGATTACGCAAAGCGCGGCTTCCGCCACCTAATTCTGGAAGTCCAGATCCAAGCTGACCTAAGCTGCTGACGAGGTCCTGTGAGTCTGGTCGACTGTGGTTTATGGACCGATTGGAAACAAAATACATTATTGGCACTGTACTGTTTGGTTTGGTCCTTACCGCAGTGATTTCGCTTCCGACCTCATAGAGAAGCTGCCAACGACTGCGATCAAGACAACCACCATGATAGGGTGTCTCCTAGCGAGGAGCGAGAGGTGCTGCGACTGCGGCTGCGGCCGCGGTCATCAGACGCCGTACTCGTTGGCCTTACTCTCGAACATATTTCATCTAAAACGGTGCCATCTCCGATCTGGACAACGTTCGCCACGACGTCGTTGGCTTGCTGCTAACACAATGTCGTTTTCATGCTGGTTCGAGCGTTCGATGAAATCAGTCGGTATGCAGCGGTCGAGTCAGTGGCACGAGCATCCGGTGAATATTGAATGGGATGAAATGGTTGATTGATCAATTATTTGATATGGTAGCGGTAGTGATCTGACAGGGATGAGTTCAGGGCAAGCCACAGTCTCCTCTGGCTGCCGTGACGCACACGGGCAATAATTTACGCCTTCTGAATCCTCACGTCTCAGTCCGAAAACCACTTTGTGAACGCATTTGATATATGTCGCGGGAGCAGGTCGTCTCCGGCTGGCTGGCTGGCTGGGCTGATCGGGGCCACATGCTTCGCCGCTCAAGAGCACAGGGGAAAAGGAGTGGAAGATCCGGGGTTGACGAGTTGCTGTCTCAGAGCTCCATAGCCCCTTCTTAGGCCTCAACGTTAGCGCTTAACTGGGTCTGAAATGGGATAAGCACATTTGTCCAGAAGCAGTAGAAGGAAGTATGCAAACAGTCATGCGACCTTTGCTATTGTGTTCTATACGCAACCTGCGCGCTGCTGAGGATCCGCAAATCAATACCCATGCTTCTCTGAGCCCAAGTCCCACAGAGTCCTCTGCGTCTTTGTGACTCATTGTTTCTATTTCCAGATACGGCCAGCTGGCAAGACCTACGTCCTTGCAGTCTTCTCCCAATCGTCGCCGGGAACCCTCTTCCCTAAAACTATCAATGAGCAGTCTTGTCGCCACGACCAGATAAATCGCCGCAGATCCTCGCGATTGTTCTCGACGTCCCCCCAATATAGCCGTAACAGATTGAACTTTCCGAGTTCGTAGTCGACGCTTGCACATTCTTAAGTGTGCGCTATGACATGGCAGTGTTGGCCTGATAGTGTCCGAGATGCATTGAAGTTGGTCATGTCGAAAATCGCAAGAGATTGCCTTAGCTTGCTCTGAAGTACCCCTTCCGAGTCCAGCGCTCTTCTCATACCGTTACATTGCTTCCAAGACCTGTAAAAACTGCAAATTGGCTATGTCTGAGGTTGTTCAAGAGCATCTCTGACCATTAGATTTTGCGCCTCAGATGCCATGCTACCAAGCTTCGTTCAAAGCGTGACAAGTCTGGCCTGGTTTCGGCGTATCTCGAAGGGGTCCATAGGTCATGCAGCGAAAGCTCTGTGCCAAACCTAAGGAGCCTGTTACTGAAGACGTTGCGTTTGGTGCGAATTAGGCACTTTGTCGTCTGATAACCATGCAAGTAAAGTGTAGCTGCCTCCTGCGGCCCTGCACCGGCATAAGAGCCCATGCGTCCGCAACATCGGTCCAAACCGTATTCACATCTCAGACCACGGGGAAGCTCCCAACAATCAATAATCCCTACGGTTTGCACCACGCCCCAACAGAACATCGGTTGTGTTTGGCGCTGATGACAAGATCATATCTATGTCTGCATCAGAACCGAGGGAAGCCCGATACACAATACGGTTAGCCTTGATCGGGTGTACCCCACAATCTCTTTTGATATACAATTTCGTGAGCTTATCAGGGCATTTGCAGATTCCCGGCTCGTAGGACTGCGAACTGGTAAATAGGTCTATGGTTGATTCAGGTAGCACCGAAGGTATTGGTGGCAGGAAATACAGTCGAGATCGACGTTATTGTGGAAGATTTGGTCTCGCCGGGGAGATTATTCCTATGTTGGCGGAATCTTTCAAGGATCATTTGCGCTATAGTATTGTCACTGAGTTTCGAGCGTCTGAGGATAAACTTGCATTGGTCAGGTTGCCTTCGTTGTCGGGTATCTGTGGTTGATGCTGTAGCTGGTTCTCGCACCTGTCACGAGCGCAAGTTGGTTTGAGCTTGCTCCAGTTTAGAACAGGGCCTGGCGACTTTTACGAATACGAAAGCCTGTGTTCGGCGTGCTGGTTGACGGTCTTACGTTGACGCGTTCGATGCACTTCCAGCTGACCTTTTCACGACTCTCGTCCATGCCAGACCAAGATAGCTGGTGGCCTCTTGTATCGACTTCGAGGGCCCGCGGAACCAGAGTAACATGCACAACGTCTTGTACGCCAGCAATCAACGCATCTGCCGAGAGCCTTTTTATCATCACAGCTTGTCGACAATCAATCAGTCTCTCTTGCCGGGCCCAGAGTACCCTCCGTATCCACTGTAGCCACCGTAGCCTCCGTACCCAGACGTTCTGGCTACAGGTGCACCATTCGTCGGCAAAATGCCATTTCCAAATTTATCCGCCCTACCGCTCTTCCGTCGCTCGTAAAGCAACATCAACAGCGCGCCCGTGCCAGCACTGCCCGCAATCGCAAAGAAGCTTAGCAGCGAGAATCCCGTTGTGTGATCCGTGACACCCATGTATGGCTTGCCCGTGTCCGCACTGACCATACCAGGCAGGATGGCGCCCGGTATCCAGCCGATGTTGAAGGTGAATTTGAGGGGCTCATTGCGTGTGATTCTTGTACCTTCGGGAACAGTTTTAGGATCAGGTAGGGAGTAAGCGGCTGATGCAATGAGGTGGGAGGGCACTTCGTAGTCGAGAACTGCTTGCTTTTGTTTCTTGGATAAGGTTTGCATATTCGACTCAGGCGGTGAGGTAGAAGTGTGGAAGAGAACATTGATGTTCGTGTGTAGGTGGAGATGGCTGAGTTGCAGTGTTCCTTGCAGTGCTATTGTCAGCGGGGTCCATTTTTCTGATTCCGCGGCTGCATTTGCGCCGGGATCGCTGGAGTGAGAGGCTGCTGCAAGGGCGTCCTCGGCTGAGAGAGGGTAGGAAGGTACGCGGCAGGAGAGAGGGACATCGGAATGGACGAAGTATTCAAGTAGGTGGTAGAATTCGTCAGAGAGCACGTCGATGGTGCACGTTGTGGTCTGAGGCACACCGTATGTGAAGGAGAGCGGTGCATTGTTGGTTTCGTTGCAGTGCAGGAATGGAATATACTGAAGGTTGCCATGAGCGTCGGTGATGTGCTCGCCAGTCTCGATGGTGCGATTGAGGCATGTTACTGGAATGGCATCGCCTTTGGACCAGCCTTTCCTTCTGGAGCTTAACGAATCTTGCGACTGTGGTGATGCCGCTTGGACTAATGTTGAAAGTGACGTATAGAGTACAAGCAGCGCTTGCACAACAGAGCACGACAACAGCATCCCGCCGCTCTCAGTCACTACAAAAGCACAATGATGGTGAGGTTGGCAGCTTCTACGGGGCACATTTGCTCCCAAAAGCAAAAGAAAAAGCGTGGCCCAGACTCTGGGGGGCATGCATGGCCACGCCCCAGATTTGTCCTTTTGGCAAGCGTGCATTTGGTGCCTTATCGCCTGAACATTTTCTGCTGCGCAATAGAGATTCATCAATTTCCAAGTCTGACAGGAGCGCCATTCACGAGGCCTTCAGCTCGAACAAAAATCAAGGTAACCCCGTTGAGTATTGTGTGATCCTCCAAGATTAACAATACAAAATTCGCCGTTATACCAACAGCATTTTGTGCAGCAGGGCACGTCGTCTTGAGAAGCTAAACCACAGCAGGCAGTGCATTGTGGCGTCGCTGCTTAAGCTTCGTCGTGATGAAGTTCCAATATTGCTCTATGATAGATTTGGTAGGCATAAGCAGTATCTGTGTATTTGTTAGAGGACTATTTACGATCTTGAGCATCGTTGCTGCCATGCATACCGAATGCGATACTCGCTCCGACCGTCAATTTGCTCTTTCTCGTTGTTTTACGGAAGTTGGGCTGCCGAATTGCAGACGGCAGGGCTTGGACGAATGGCCGATTTCTGAGGCTCTCCCAAAGTGAAGTGGTGGGAGACCACCATACCTCAAATATCCGTTACTGCACGGTGCATGGTGCTTGAGCGCCACCATGCTGCCGTCGGAATGGGCATAGCAAATAGCTGCGCCAAAGTGAGGTTTGACAAACATCGTTGCACTGTCCTTGTTGTCCCGCAGAGATTTGGAGATTTTGCAGATTGGAATTCAATGTGCTGTGTTTGCAACGGCTATTTTGCCTGAGTGGCAAGTTGCGCGTTCGCTTCCTGGTTGCGATGGCACATTTGCCTAGTAGTGACAGTGACTGCAGAGACAACACCGGGCAAGTATGGCGGTAGGTGTTGTGGTGCAAAGTTGCTAGCCGTGCTTTCTTTGTCTTGAGACGGTGTCCGTCGACAAATTCCTGCACCATCTTAAACTTACCATCAAAAGGGCTGCCGGACGTGCGTTGCATGATTCAACCGCGATCTTCAAATCATCCGCCAAATACAGTATTCCAGTACCGAGTAGCCTTCCTGCAAAGACCCTTCTTGCCCTTCCAGCTCGTTATTTGCTCTTCATACTCGCATGCAATTTCTTTGACTATCCTCCAGACCATTTTTTCGACATCGAAGCCAAAGAATGCGACAGCTGTCTCTTCGCTCTCATGCCAAATTCGCCTCATCGTCCCATCCGAGTCCTTCGTAGGCCCGGTCGCTCCAAACGCCTCCTCGTCAAATATCTGGCCAGGATCCAGCTTTGGGAAGTTCGCATGCACAAAGTACGGGCGTGGATATGTCGAATTGGCTGCAGTCGCCTTTTCCAATTCCGTCAGATCTGGGCTGTGGTCTGCTCTAGGATCAAACTGAGCCATGGCTGAACCCCTCCATTGGCCATCCTTCGTGTCGTAGCCAAGTGCATAGACAGACTGCTTCACGGAATAGTATGGCTCGTCGAGCGCGACCGCAGACCACAAGAACGTCTCCTTGTCTCCTTCGCCTGGCGCGCCCTGCGATTGTAGCGGGTAGTAGAATTTTGGACCATAATAGTTGTAGTATGCAGCTAATAGCAAGCTCAATTCATGCTTTCGCTTTGAGTAAAGTATCTCTCCTGCTTCTCTGCTAGCGCGTTCGTAGATTTCCGGCGCTTGTATTGCTGAGATTTCAAAGAATAGCGGTGACTCACTTGGGTACCAGAAATCTGGCCATAAGACGAGGCCGACAGATGTAAATGGTTCCGACTCGAAAAGATCGTTTGCTCGACGAATGGGAAAGCAGTCACTGTCGAGAAACAGGACTTCCTCGAAAGAGGAGAATAGAATGGACATGATCTTGTACTGGTATTTATCGAGGCCATGCTTTCGGGTGTATTTATCATAGTCGAAGACGTCTTGCAGTACGATGCATTTGGCATTCAGCGTGGGAAGGATTTTGCCGCAGATGACTGGATCCCATTCGGACCACTTTGACAAGAAGATTTCAACTGGCAGCAAGGAGCCTGTTTCACGGAGCATGCGAATCGATACAAGGGCCACGGGTAGGTAAGGTCCGCCTGCTGTTGTTATGATTCCTCGAGTGCTAGTGTTGTAGGGGAGAGCATAGTCCTTGCTTCGAATCTGTTCAACAAACCCTTTATGTGACTTGCCGAGTGCTTCCCATTGACCGACTGACATCTGCAGGAAGTCTGGCCGCTTCCGGTGCCTAGAGTTGTTGAAGGCTATATCGAGGTGCGTATCTTCGGGATGCATAAGTGGAGGAATCTTTGGTCCATATTGGTCGAGATCAGCTCGAAACAACTTCCAGAATGCGCCTTGACCATCCAGGAGCTGAGAGCGAGGCCGTGTGTAATAGGTGAACGTAGTACTTGACAGCAATGCTTCTCGCTGAGCGACGACGAAGAAGATTATCAAAGCGGATAAGATGACGGCGGTGATCCAGCGCCTGCGATTGAGCCATGAGAGCGAAGAAACCATGCTTTGTGCAGAAGGTCGCAAGTCGAAACGATTGCCGGAGGACGCTCCTGCTAACTCTGTTACTGACCAAGGCGAATCATTGTAGCATTTTCTAGTAGAGTATGCCGTCTTTGTGACCAGTATTCAGGCGGGCCGAAGCTCAACCCGTCAAAGTAAGAACTCAGAATTTTGTTCAACACTCACTCTATTAATAGCAGCACATAGTGCTTCGGACTGTACGTAGGCAGCAAAAACCTGCTCAAAGACCTATAGCAGGCCAACTCATATCTACGATGTTCAAGGCCACGTGAGGTTTTCATTCTAAATACAAACAAGCAGAAAGACCTTGAACCATACAGAACGATGGAGCCAAGATGCAGGAAATCTGCATCGGGCTCACCGAGCGATCCAGCTGCAAGGCAACTTGTACTCCAAGGAGTACACTTCTGCCTCAGTGAACAACGGCTAGATCATACTACATACCAGCTTTGGACGTGCAATGGATAGGTCAGCCCAATACTTCGAG
This sequence comes from Herpotrichiellaceae sp. UM238, assembly GCA_000315175.1. Lineage (NCBI taxonomy): Eukaryota > Fungi > Ascomycota > Eurotiomycetes > Chaetothyriales > Herpotrichiellaceae > Herpotrichiellaceae sp. UM238. The sequence goes on along the minus strand of AMYF01000145.1, from coordinate 106,042 downwards.
TTTAGTCATTCCATCACCTGAAGAGGCTTCCAACATGTCGGTAAAAAAGATCAGCCAACAAGATGCATATGAAATCATTGCTCGAGCTCAGTCTGATGCAATTCAAGTCAAGAAGAATTATTACGAAATCTTCGGTTCGACCAATTGTTTGCTCAATTGTCGAGAAGGTCTTGATTTAGAACACAATCCTTCTTTTGTGAAGACGAACGAAGGAGGAACTTCGCGCGAGGGTAGGAGAAATATTAGATCAACTCGAAGAGAATGTGTGAAACATGTCCTTCAGTCTCACAAGGAGTGGTTCTCTGCTGCTGAAATTGAGACGTCCGTTGCAAAAGGCTGTGGTGCGTGCAAAATTCTTCGTGAGATACTCAGAGAGCTGTTCCCTGGCAACCAGCATGGATTATCTCGAGCCTACGACTACTCCATCACTCATCGCTTTGCATTAAAAAGGCGTCTGATTGGAATGAAGGAGTCAGTGGAAACAATACAGTTGTTTCGGCCTAGAGGTTCGTTGATTCTTTAAGGCAATGAGGCTACTAAGCATTGATAGGATCAGGTGTACCGCTGAAGCATTTTGTCGATTCTGATATTATTCGCGACTGCAAATCTTCAATCAGTCAGGTATCTCAGTGGTTGTCCGAATGCATGAACACTCACCAGAACTGCGCAAACTATAGTGTACCACAGGCTGCTCATAATCAACCCGTGCGACTGCTCGATTTGACTCCTCTCCAGCGCGGTAGCAGATCTGGGATCAAGGTAATCGAAACACAAGCTGGAAACACCTACCGATATGCATGTCTCAGTCATCGTTGGGATACTGGGGTGACTCAACACCAGACCACGTTAAATAACGTCCAAGAACGTCTGACGTTCCTAGAATTAGACCCGTTACCTGCAAACTTTCGTGATGGGATTTTGATTGCGCGCGGACTTGGTGTCGGATATTTATGGATCGACTCGATATGTATCATCCAGGAAGGCGATAGCGACGCAGACAAGAACAGGGAAATTGCAAAGATGGGCTCTATCTACTCAAATGCGATCATCACCATCGCTGCCGTAGCTGCCAAGACCTCGTCAGATGGTTGTTTCATAAAGGATAAATGGTCAGACATCTGCCTTGTTGTCACGGACAGCAAGAATGAAGAGTATCTGATTGGTGCTCGAGTCCTTGATATGAAAGGTGTCACAGATTCTCCAGCAAGCATCGAGGAAGCTTATCCCCTCCTTAAGCGTGGCTGGGTCCTTCAAGAGCGCCTTCTATCACCTCGTCTGCTCCAGTGCAACTATGGAGAGTTCACATTCGAGTGCCTTGAGGCATCGCGCTGCGAGTGTCGTTCAAGTTCAATCCCACCACATATAAGTGCAGGTTCCCAACGCTTCGACAAAGTGAATTTCACTTGGCGAAAACGCCTTTTCGTTCAATTCAAGGGTGCTCGAGATGGTCGCAGGGACACAGCATTGATTTATTGGAGGTGTATTGTCAGGACATATATGCAACTTCGTTTGACGGAGACATTTGATGCGCTACCAGCGATAGCAGGTCTGGCCCACTACTTATTGCGCTACATCGAGTCCGACTACGTCGCGGGACTTTGGAAGGAGGTTTTGCCCACAGACATGCTCTGGTTCGCCACTCCAGTGCAACAGGGATTGTCGCCCAAATCCAGACCCAAGGATACCACGGCCCCTTCGTGGTCCTGGGCGTCTGTGGCAATGGGTCCTGATGTTGGATACATCAACTGCAACCGAAGCGAGACTTTTCCGAAGTCTGAGAAGCTCTTAGAGTCCGCTCTCAAAGAAATATATTGTGAGCCTGAGTCTTCACTCAACCCATTCGGCAAATTGAAACTGGCCTATTTGAAACTCCGCACGATCCTCTACCCATGGTATCTCCGCGTGTTTTGTGACAAATCCGGTGCACATAGATACCGAAACAGGAAGGATTTGTACACGCACAGACCAAATCTGAAGACAACGTGTCAGACGAGAATAGCGGGGCTACCGATCTATGGGGCAAGGGTAGACCTCAACTTGGATGGCAAGCAGAAGGATGAAGGATCAGAATTTGAGCCTTTCGATTACTGCGTCGAAGGACTGAATCATCCTTGCGCTCTTGCACCCGTGTTCTTGTTGCATGCGCTACACAAAGAGAGTTCCCAATCAACTATCGACGTATTCCTGGTTCTCCTACGAACAATACCGCAACACGGGAAACCCAATTGCTACAAGCGCATTGGTCTGATGAAATTGGAAATGGACGGTCCCGATAGACGCAGCTGGGAAGAAATGGTCAACGGCAAGATTGGCCAGGTTCGGGAAGAATTCTGGCTTTTCTGATGCGTGTGGCTGAGCTTGTACCCATCCTATAATATCGAATATGCTCCTCTCAAGCAATACGGATTGAAGCTTCCGACCTGCCCTTGATTGGCATTGGTTTGCAACTGGCTACGAGCACTCTTGCTTTCCGGTCGATGAAGATACGAGCTTGAGGGCCGATCTCACACATTCGGATAACTTCTCTGCCAATCCTCGAGTTTCGTCGGAGCACTTGGTTGAAACCTCTCAAGCAAATCCTCCTCGATCATCCATGTCCAATGCGCACAGTATGCTACAAAAGCATTACCGAACGAATCAACCCACAATCGACCTGGGGCTTTCTTCTGTGCCAGAATCTCCTCGAGTTCACTAAGATCACCTTTGTGTACTAATGCGATTTGTCGCCCTTGAATCTTCTTATCCACTTTCCTTGAGCTGAAGCAAACTTAATCTCATCGAAGACAACGACACAAATCCACCCCTTTCAGCATTGGAACTCCTCAAGAGCTCAACCGCCCTCTTTCCACCGTCTTCCTCGGTCGTGAAGCACCACTCTTCATCGCTCGAGCACCAGAAATATAGCTCCCTCGTCCTCGGATCTCAATTCCTCCGACGGTCTGGTGTTGGTGGTGCTATCCGAGAGCTGGAGAAAATTCTTCCAAAAGCACGAGTCGGCTTGATGCGAGAATTCTTTCCTGCGCTTACCAAACATCAGCGGAAGAGACATTGAACAAATCCGGAGAAGAAATTCTACAAGAACAGCTTTCCGTGAATTTGGTGTGCCTGTTTCTTGGGACTAGGCTAGCGAACGTATACCTAGGGAGCGTAATATGGGGTTTAGATATAGAGATTGGCAGTTATACTCTCTTTCGATAACGATTTCCCGCTTGGGAGAAGGAGAGAGGGAACGGGAATGGGCACAAATGTAACTGTTTTAGCAACTCAAAGTAAAGTCAGTAAAACACTATTTCCCAATATTACCCATGGAGTTAGTCGTAGTAGTAGAAGCTAGCTTAGGCTGGCTGGTGTAGATGTAGACGCGAAGGAAGTCCTTGTGTGTAGCTAAGTCAGGCAACTCTACACCAGGTACCAAATATTACTTGCGAATCTCTTACTCTGCAGGCGTAGGCAGGTCTCGTGTTGCATGATCTCGTCCAACGCATGCTAGGTGCTAGAGGGTCTACCGATTCAGTACAGCGTTACAGTTTTGCTTAGTTTTCTGGTTGTGCCGTCTTTCGTCTGCCACCTGTCTCGACCGAACGCCAATCATAGGTGGTTGATACAGTTCGATTGGCTAGCACAGAGACATTGTGGGCATGGGCAAGGCCTTCTGCATGGCAGGACAGTAGAACTGAGTGGGTCGAGGTGAGTAGGAGGTGAGTAGAGGGTGAGTGGAAGGTGGTGGAAATGTTAGCGGGCGACAAAAGCGGCGGGACGAGGCTGAGATGAGGGTGATTGCGATGCACCTTTTCACTTGTCTTGTCCTGCTATGCACGGTGGCCGTAGCGCCGTCTTCGAAGTGGCCGCTCGTCCTGTGCGTACCATGTCGATGAGCTCATACTCAAGAAATCCAAGATATCCTTCAACCACTTCACGGATCTGATCTTGCAGTATGCTGTCGTACAACTTTCATTACGAAGCCCGTATGATGTACCAAAATTATTGAAGAGACAGATTCTGATGCTCAGACTTGAATGATGGCGGGAAGACAACTGCGTCATATCAGGTCCGGATCAGCAAGCTATGGTATGGCAGTAGCATTATGGCCTGGAACCACAGCAGTATTTGACTGGACTCATGTACATCTCATTTGTACTCTATCGATGTCGAGCATACATGCTTCCGTGCTCTTGCTTTTCCCCTGGGGTCATCTGCCAGGCCGATTGTCCCACACTGCTAAGTCTCGACAAAATCGTTCACTTCCATTAAAGACCACAACGACATTTCAGTTTTCGGTTTTCGAAGTCTTCTCTTTAGCATTGTCCTCGAGCGGGTGTTTTGGGTTGCTCTCGAGGCCGGCAAGCTGATCTTCCTTGCCTTCATCCTTGTTTTTCGATTCGTCGAGCTGGGTGAATAGATATTAGCGTGGGTCCTGCACAGATAGTGGCCAGTTTGCCCTGCATTAGGGAAGGCTTATACGTGCTCGGACGGTCGTCCGCAGCGGCCACATTGAGAGTCCGAACGAAGACTTTGTGTTAGACTTACCTTGCCACTACCTGGCTGAGATGGGTGTGCTTGCCCCTGCTCAGCGGTCTGTCGCTCTGGGTCTGGAGATTGTCGGCCTTCGTTAGGTGCAGACATATTGGACTGTTGTGGTTGTGTCTTTGGAGGGTGTTAGCGATCGAGGACTTGGACTGCTGTCTTCACCTTGACGAACAGGATTTAAAAACTTGGTTTTGTGGCTTCGTGTGAAGAGGTTGCTTCAGATGAGATTGTCAACTTAGAAAACTGCGTCATTCAATATGGTAGATTTAATGATGTGAGAGCTGTTGACATGTTCAGCGGAAAAACCACCCCACTGGAAATATACGTCATAAAACAAAAAAACGTAGTACCCCGGCGAATTGCTCGCGGGCGTTCGTCAGCCTGATGGCTCTGCCCGCGCAGTCCAGCCAAGCAATTTCGATGCTGGAGCGAGCCGCAGGAAAACGGCGTCCTGCGGCAACTGCATAATATAAAAGTCGATCATGAGCAGCGGCCCGAGAGCAAGGGTTAGATTGAGCATGTGAGCCAAAGCGGACCAGGCAATCTTCATGCAAGCAGAATATTTGATTATGCGGCCAAGGAGTGTGAGTAGAACGTGTACACGTACATCTTGTATGGAGACCCAAGCATCAAAAGCAAACACCGCCTAATTACTTCGTGTGCGCTCTCGCCACGGAATAACAGAACTCCAAGCTTGCACCCCGGGACTTCTGCCTAGTTGAGTGACGGGACAATTAAAACCCCAACATATTGCTCATGTGCTCGTTCGATGGTTGGTTCACATACACTGTATTCTCCAGCATGACTGGGCTGCTCTGCCATGCAGTCATTTGAGATTCATCAGGCTCGGACTGGCGAAACCCAGGTGGACGTTTCGGATGGCGTTACAAGACATACAGCTACGGGTCTTGCTCTGTCTGATGACCAGCTGGATAAATTCCGGGCATTTCTTGTGCAGCTTGTATTTGCAATTGTCCTTGTCCACCTGGTAAATTTCGTAGTGGCCGCATCTGAGGCGAGTGAGTCGCTCGAGGCACATCTCGTCGGCGTTGCTCAGGCAGATGCTGGGAGGGATCTTATGATAGCCAGTTTCGGGGACTGCGATGCTTCTGTTAGTATCAGCTGTTTGCACAGCGTCTCATTATTTGTGCTTACTGTTTTCCAATCTATATTTATGTTATCCGGTAGAGGTGACCTTAGATCATCTGGTGCGTGTCGACTTCAATTACGGTTACTGGCTGCGAGAGCCGCAAGGTAGAGTCGGCCCAGTTAGCCAGGCTCGTCACACGCCTCTGTGAAGAGAACGATTGTCGATGCTTGAGGTTTGTTCATACTCTGGCGGTATGCGGATCGAGACTGTCAATCTGCTCAATTAGTACTTGCGCGTCGACCGCACAAGTGTGGTTGCGATGAACGTATGTGTGCTTTGAAAAACAGTGCGACTTCAGATGAAGTGCGGTGAAGGGTGGGGGAGGAAAAAGGACAGAAGGAAGCGACAGTTCGTCCCAAGAGAAAATCATTGACCAGAGTGGGTGCCGTCGCCATCAGGCTTGACCCAGCTGGAGCACCTGGCGCAGGTGGACTTCAGGGCGCAACGCGGCCGCGGCTGGGCGAAGAGCGCTCATTATTGACCATCATGACTCATCCACATGCACAGGTCACTGAACACATTGCTTTCTGCCAATCATTTACGCGACAGAATAGTGTTCGTAAAGAGAGTACTGCACTCATCAGATAGTTGAAAACAAGAGACCGTTGGGGGCACCTATGTGACGGCTCGACGCTCGTGTGAATGTTTAATTTTTCGGACGGTATTCATCGACTACGGAGTACTTACAACAACTTTGCTGTAGTTTTCATCAACTAGTAAGCTACTGTCAGCTAACGATGGCGGTATCAAAACAAGACGCTCTCTTCCATCCGTATTCACCAGTCGTTCCACCCTCGTCACCGTTCGTCCCGTGCCCTTATGCGGTGGCACCGAATGTCTCCTTTGGCAAATGCTGACCCGACGCTTGCGCAGCCTCCTTGACCTCGGTCGTCGCTTCAGAAGTGGCCTTGCTGCAGCTCTCGCAAGCACACTTGCCGGGAGCACAGCCGCAGACACCATCTTTGCCACCGCATGTGCAGACAGTCTTCTCAGTTCCTTTGACTTCTTGTGGGGGATTCACAGTCTTGCTAGGGTCGTCGCTCTTTGCGCAGCTGGCGCAGGCGCACTTTCCTGGGGCACAACCGCAGACACCTTCCTCGCCGCCACAGCTGCAGGCAGTCTTTCCTGGCTCACCAGCAACGGCGTGTGGCTCATTCTGATTCTTTTTAAGATCTGCAAGTCTTCGTGCCTCGCTGTGCACGTCCATCACTTGTTTTTCAGTATTGGTGTAGAACGCTCGAACCTTCTGACCCGTGGGGGTGCCCATGGCCTGTTCGAAGTAACTATGAAGACCAGCCCAGGCATTCATGGCCTTGTCTGAGACCTTGTACTTGTTGTCCATTGCCTGGGCCTTGTCACTAGCCTTATACTTCGAGTCGAAGTTGTGCAGGGCAGTAGTGAAACGGTTGCTGAAACCATGCTTGCTGTCGAGGGCAATGGCCTTCTGAATAACATTATCAGAGAGATGATAACCTTGAGCGAGGTACTCGGCAACGATTCGTGATCGTGGTTTGTCCTCCTGGGGGATGTGATCTTCAGCGGCCTGTGCCGCACTGGTCGCAGCTGCACCCGCCTGTGTGGCAACTTGATCTATCGTGGATGCTGTCGACACATGAACCTGTGACTTGCCGAGCTGAGTGTTGTCAAGGAGCAGAGCGGTCTTCGCAGCTGTTTCTTTCTCAAAGGTGACAGTGGCGGACTTCTGAGCATCGGCGTCAGACGAAACTGGGGTTATGGAGAGGTTTGTAATCTTTCCGCAGAAGGAGAAGAAATCCTGATTGATGTTAGTGTCTCTGTGGGGACTGTTCGAGTAGTGAATGTGCTCACCTTGACCTCCTTCTCGGTGGTCTCATGAGAGATACCTTGGACGTGGACTGTGGTCGACATTTTTGGCTTCGACGGTTCTAAGTCGCCGTTTTCCGTTAAGACGAGTTTTGCGGTGAAGAAATTGATGTTTTCAGACCTGAAAATGTTGGCTGGAAAAGAAAGAGTTGTGAATGCTTTTGTATGCGTTGCGTGGTTTCTGCGTGAACCAGAGACACTGAGAAGTATGCAGAAATCGCTCTACGTCATAAGCCACAATGGAGGGGGGGAAGAGCGACCGAGCCACAGATTCTGAAAAGCGAGAGAACGCCACAATTTGTTGCCACGACGCAGAAGGCATTGGCGGGTGCCTTCGGATACGAGATACGAGAAGCATGTGGATGTGAGATTGTGCTTCTCAGCCACCGGCCATGCGTTTTCCAGGCGCGGCTTTTCCAAACGTCGCAGCCATCCACGGGAAGAGGCTGCGTTGTCGTTCGTATGCAACTACATACATGATACTGGGTACGCAAGTAATGTCCTGTCCAAGGATATGCCAAGGTATCTGCCTCCAACGCCTCGCTCAAGTACAAATGTTCAGTTGTTATGCCTTTGTTATCCAGCCACTATGTATCATGAAGTCAAATATGCGATTGGCTTTGTTTACGTCGATCTGAGCCTTGTGTTAGCTGCGTGCAAATCGTGGCTAAAAAGAGATCATTACTTACCCGGCACACGCCTCTGGCCTCCTTCTTTTTCATCGTCCCGCCCTGCCTCATGGCCTCTCGTAAGAGTCCTTCCTTCAGAGCCAGATAAGGCTTGGGCCGAATGTGAAGAGCGTTGCAGAGTTGTATTTCTTCTTCACTCAGTAGCTGCAGGTCTGGAGCTAGGCTCTTATCCTCTTCCAGCTTCCACGGTGTAACACCGTTCAATGGCTGGACGACGTATCGAGTTTTGGGCTTTGGAGCGGGATTGGAGTCGTTGCCGTTGGCCTCAGCAAACATCTTGTCAAACTCGTTCTCGACTGCGGGCTGGGTGTCGGCAAACACTGGTGCTGTCTTCGGCTTTCGCTGGAAGCGCAGTGGCAGATCTGGAGCCACTAGCTTGGACGCTTCGCTGGGTCCAGTTTCTTCCGGCTTTTCTCTTTTCTTCGGATTATATTGTGGCATTCTATCAAACTGCCCTTGCGGCTGCATCCGCGCAGCTCGTACAGCCTTGTCATGCTCGTACTTTTCTCCTTGCTTCAGATCAGTAACACCATGCATGCGCCAGTCTTGGAGCGTTGAAATGGCTTGTCGGAGATTGTGCTCAAGTAGCAGATCCTTGTTGAAGGCTTCAAAATCTTCATGATTCATCATCTTGGCGAATGGCTTGGCTTTGTGAAGCAAGTCGTTCTCTTCCTTGGTACGTCGCTTCTGCAGAGCCTGGTTTTTCTTATACTCGAGGAGCTGATGCTCAAAAATGACCTTTTTACGCTCTGCCCGAGCCATCAATTTGGAGTTGTATATGTCGAAGACCGTCATTTTGAGTATGGTTTCTTCGTCCATTAGACCAGTGGCAGGATCGATTCCGTCTCCCGGCTCGAACGACATGTGCTGCACGGCTTCCTCTGCATCATTCAAGTGTTCCGTCTCGAACTCTAGCCTGCCAGGCATAAAGCCCTGTACTTCGTGACATGCCGGCACCGAGGCGGTGGGCTTCTGTTTTGGTGTTGCTGGAGGCGCGGATTTGGCAGCCTCTTTTCGCTCTTCGATTCGGCGCTTCTTTCGTGCTTGAAAGTCTTCCTTGGGGACCCGCTCAGAGAGTTCGGTATTCTTTGGATCAGCTAGTTCTGGCAGTGGAAAGAGTGAAGAATTGATGTAGGTATTAATGTAATGATCCCTCACTTCGTCTTTCTCCCGATAGCCACCGATATGTTCTGCCACATCGGCCCATGACCCCAGCCCGTATCTTTCGGAGCCTTCGAGCATCAGAAGCTCTTCATCGGCACCCCAATCGTCTGTGTAGATGGGTATAGAATTTTGCTCCACCACTCGGTAGGCGTGTGTCTGGGGATCATGATTTTTGCTCTTCTCACCCCTTGAGAAGCAAGGCACACACAAATCGTAGTCGCGACAGGCTTGATCAGCACAGTTGATACGAACAGTAGAGGTTATGTCTATCGAACAGACGTCGCAATGGTATTTTGTGCCTCCATCGCTGCCTCTTGAGGCTGTGGCTTTCCTGATCACACCCATCTCTTGCCTCACTTGGTCATCTTTCACCGGCTTCGAAGGGTACTGCAGTCTGTTCGAGGCGCAAGGGCGGTGCTGAACAGTTTGAGATGTGGCCAAGTCGTCGCCGCTGCCAGAGTTGCTGCCTTGACCTACAATTGATGCTGCGTGGTGCTCACACTTTCCTTCTTGACCTTGGCCGCGTCGTTCGGAGATTCTGGTTGATCTGGTAGGCTGTACACGTCTCAGAGGATGGTGAAACACAACGAGGTCTTCATGGTCGCTGCCGCGACCGGCCCTCCGATGCGCCTGAGGTCGATTTGCCACGTGACCTGATGGCCTTGCGGGATCAGTGGGGCTCGCTTGACCTGCCCCCACAGCCAGCGTCCTCGTGGGAATGCTGCGCCCCATCTTGGCCCGTCTGGAGATTTGAGGGTTGAGGCGAGCGTTGTCGCCCGCCGAAGTCTACTGGCCGAAATTGAACATCTGCGCCTCTAGCCGATCACATAAACAAGAGTTGTTCCCTCCTTTGTCTCACCACAACTTGTGTGTGACCGGCTGTTGAGTGATATCTGTCTGTCTGGCTATCCTCGGTCGACATCATCACTTCCGGCATCCATCGCTCCCATCTGTTCGCGCCTGAGTGTCACTTTTGACCGTCACTCCTTGAGAACGTCTGCTGGTTCAGATCCCTGTCACGAAGTACAACGACTATCCTTCAAGAACCCAAAGAAGAATCAATAGCTCAACATGTCGTGGAAGTTGACAAAGAGTTGGTGCATCCTGCGAGCATCTTATACCAGTTGCTGATCCATGTGTAGAGCTCAAGGAGACACACCTGGCACCTTTGACCAGCGGCTTCAGTAGTCGGTCGACGTCGACCTCAACGATCAAACATGACGACAGTATCGCAACTCCAGCAGAGTCGGTAGACACTGGAGCAACTACGCCCAGCTCTGCATCTGCCAACGGTATAGGTCGGTCGATCCCAAGCACCTGATGAAGACATGCTGACCGTCTCGTCCAGCCGCCTCCGAGCAGTTGATCAATCCACCCGTCGCACCGGTTAAGCCTGGTATCCTCATAGTCACGCTGCACGAAGGGCGAGGCTTCTCGCTGCCCCAACAATATCACTCTGTTTTCAACTCCTACTATGGGCAAGGCGGACACGCCGGCTCCGTGCGGCCGACCTCATCCTATGTACCAAGCTCCGGAGCTGGATCCTACGCACAGTCCAACAGACCCGTCTCGACGCACTCTGGAATTATGGCTGCACCGACAAATCACGGCAGATACATCAGCAAGTACCTACCTTACGCCCTGCTTGATTTCGACAAGAATCAAGTCTTCGTGGACGCAGTATCGGGCACACCCGAGAATCCTCTCTGGGCGGGAGACAACACAGCCTTCAAGTTCGATGTGTCGAGAGTGACGGAACTCAGTGTACAATTATACCTCCGTAACCCAGCTGCGCGGCCGGGCGTTGGCAGGAGTGAAGACATCTTCTTGGGTGGTGCAAGAGTAATGCCTAGGCTCGAGGAAGCAAAAACCTTCGTTCCAGATCTCAAAAAGAGCAAGAAAGAAAACGAGAAGGCCGAGGCTGCATTCAATGCTTCTGAAAAACAGGCTGGTCAATTGGGTGCTGATTGGACCGATATTCAATTCGGCACAGGATCGATCAAACTTGGCGTTAACTACGTCGAGACGAAACAGTCTAGCCTGAAGATTGAAGATTTCGACTTGCTCAAGGTCGTGGGCCGCGGCAGTTTCGGCAAGGTTATGCAGGTCATGAAGAAAGACACCGGCCGGATATATGCTCTGAAGGTTATCAGGAAAGCACACATCATCTCGAGATCCGAAGTCGCCCACACATTGGCAGAAAGATCAGTACTGGCTCAGATCAACAATCCTTTCATTACACCCCTCAAATTCTCCTTCCAGTCACCCGATAAGCTATACTTCGTACTAGCATTTGTCAATGGTGGCGAACTCTTCCATCATTTGCAAAAGGAGCAGAGATTCGACATCAACAGATCAAGGTTCTACACTGCCGAGCTTCTGTGTGCGCTTGAATGCTTACACGGCTTCAAGGTGATCTATCGAGACCTTAAGCCAGAAAACATCCTTCTCGATTACACCGGACACATAGCGCTGTGCGATTTTGGTCTCTGCAAGCTCGATATGAAAGATGAAGATCGCACAAACACCTTCTGCGGCACACCCGAATACCTGGCGCCGGAGCTACTGCTCGGCCAGGGATATACGAAGACGGTCGACTGGTGGACCCTGGGTGTCTTGCTCTACGAAATGCTGACAGGTCTGCCACCATTCTATGATGAGAACACAAACGAAATGTACAGAAAGATCCTCCAAGATCCTCTGCAGTTTCCAGGACCAGAAATCGTACCGGCAGCTGCGAAAGACCTTCTACAGAGGCTCCTTGACAGAAACCCAGAACGAAGACTAGGCGCCAATGGCGCTGCTGAGATCAAGGCACACCACTTCTTCGCCAACATCGATTGGAGGAAACTTCTGCAACGCAAGTATGAGCCAAGCTTTAAACCGAATGTGGTATGTACCTCGTTTTCCCGATCAGATATGACTTGTGCTGACGTAGATGCAGGCCGACGCTCGAGACACTGCCAATTTTGACCGTGAATTCACCTCTGAGGTACCAAAGGACTCGTATGTTGAGGGACCAGTCTTATCGGAGACTATGCAACAACAATTCGCCGGCTGGTCATACAATCGACCTGTCGCAGGCCTGGGTGATGCTGGCGGAAGTGTCAAAGACCCTTCCTTTGGCAGCATCAGATAGAGACATTTGTGTATTTCCTGTACATTGAGCGTTGACGAAGATACGGCATCAATACAACCGAGATGTTCACGATAGATTTATGTGACCGCTTACTTCATACACTCCATTATCTCCGTGCTTAAGCACTTCCTGCCTGACTGCAAGGGTAGTCGCTAGAGCTTCCTGAAAAGGTGCTTGACTTGTAAATATGCCACGGTGCTACTGCTGAACAGGACTTCCTCTGTGCGCCCCATCCACCCGACTACGCTGTTAACGTCAGCATAGGCTCTTCTTCGTCCCACGTTGGTTGTCTAGTGATTATTCAGCGTCTGAGGGTGCAATCGAGTGACACACAAGCACCTCCTATCTTCTTTGTAGACTGCTAGGCCTCCCAAGTTCCAGACACCCACCCTTTAACCTGTTCCGCCCCCAGAGTCATAACCACGCTCTTCAAGGACCACTGCCTCCGCAGCTTTCCTCCAATCTCGTATACCTATCTCGAGCATCTTTAAAAACCACTCTTCGCGTAGCCCGTCACAATGTCGCATTGGATGTTATTCGCGAGCGATCTCCAAGCCCTGTCACAAGAATCACGCTAGCTTCTGAAGCCTCCATACGGCTCCGCCGATGGTGTTTTCTGAAAGAATTGGCCGTCCCGCCTCGCCTCATATCAACCCACCGTCGAAGCTTTGAGTGAAGTAGTCGGTAGTGGATGCACCCAGATGTACCTCTGCGTGCCTTCTGCGTCCGAGCCAGCACTTCACGTAGACTGGGAAGAGATCCCCGAGCTAACTCTCCAGGACCTCACAGAGATCGAGCCTTGCCTCATGTACATGCCCAGTCGAGGATACAGCCTCACGCGATGGGTTCTCCACGCACGAGGATCGCGTGGGACGGCGGTCACCGAGTCTGGATTGAGCGCGGAGTGTGTCATGGCGTTTCTTTGGGATTAGCATTGCAATGGTGTGGATGGAGAAGACTTGGGCCGTGATAGAGTCTCGTATGTTTGTTGCTTTTCTATGGCTGACATGGCGCGTTCGTTGCATGCTTCAGGACTATCTGTACATAGCGCAGCTCTATGCGCGCTGCAGTGGTCTCCCAGTGGCTGCACGTGGTTCTCGGTCTGTAAGAACGAGGTGACGCATTGCAGCTTTTGCACGCCTGAGCTAGGGTTGCCCTGCGTTCCAGATTGCATTCAGTTGGCAGTTTGCCAGCAGTAGCTACGCCAACGTTTCACTCTCTCTGCAACCCGTCGCGTCTCGCGCCTTGCTTGCGTTTCGACGGTCTCGGTTGCACGATTTGGTGGCACGGGAAGGCGTTGTACCTGCTCTTCTTGCGTAGCATAATATACACGACATCTCAATCTGCTCGGCGGCCTTTAGCAGCGTCTACCACCCCTGCTTGATCATCTTTCTAACCCTGGCACACTCGGCTAAGAATCCCTCCTTGAACATCACTCTCCACCGCTCTCGGCGCATGATTTTCTTCGCCGCACCTCTTCGCACATGAAATTTCTGATTCCTCTCATCCTTCTTCACACTGTTCCCGTTCTTGTTAATCTTCGCCTCGAGCGTGACGAACGCCCTCGTCAGATCAAATCCCCGCCCGCTATCGACGTCGAGCGTGCGACCCAGCGTCGGTTTCAGCCGTAGCGGCGTCTCCTGCGGGGTGAGGTCACTTGTGTCAAGGGCGTAAGGCGAAGAAGGGGCGTGCTGGCGAGAATTGATGTTGGAGAACAAATTCTTCACGTCGAGTTCGCGTGCGACGGAGGGTTGAGTCGGCGTGCGGGCGCGCTGGTCAAAGATGCTTTTGCCCTTACCTCCGCCTCCGTACATGTCGTAGTTGTAGGAAGGAAGACGCTCGCCGCGGGCGTTTGCTAAGTCGCGATCGCGGTTTTGACGAGAGCGTTGGCGTTCGCTGGCGAGGAGGCTGTCAAATTTGCTTAGGGCGCTTGTGTGGAGGTCTGCGGAGGTCTTGGAGGCTGGTCTGGGAGGGGGTTTGTAGTCGGGGTTCGAGGATATGCTGGACAGGTCGATTGAAGGGGGCTGTCGGGGTGCTCGTTGTGCTTGTGGTTCGGAATGGGTCTGAGACGAAGGTTGTGAGGATGGTGGGCTTGAATCATGCTCGCTTTGAGCTCTTTTCGGCGGTTGAATAGATTCGTCTTGCCTTGTGATGCGTGTCGTGCTGAAAGCCCGTGATGATGGATTGGCTGGTATCCGTCTCGTTCTTGATCCAGGTCTCTTGTTTGCTGCAGCTCTCGATGCGTACAAACGGACCTCTCGCCTGAGGTGTAGTTGCTCTAAAGATCGAGCAAGTGCTCGAGAGATGTCCATGCTGATGATGGGCGACCAAGTGCGAAGACGCTGATACTAAGTGATGGTGCTTTGGGATGGATTTGCAGCTGCGATTTCTCGTGTCTCACCGTGAGCTGCAGTGGGCCAATCAATGCTCGGTATTCGCGGAGCCTGACTGGGCAGTCCATCACGCCTCGCAGTGGTTGGTACCCAGTACTAGACCTCTGGATGGATTCACCAAAGCTGTCCAGGACGAATACAATGTTGCTCTTATGACGTGGATTGTATGACTTTGTCCTTGAATGCGTGTGGTCCAAGCCGTCGAACGAGGCTACTTCCACTTCAGCGACTGGCTCGCCAGCGGACTCCTCCCAAAGCACCACAGCACAATCATATTCACCATGTCCCAACAACTAATAACAATATCCGACCTCAAGTTTATCAAACCTGCAGATTTGGCAAGCAGCCTCTCACAGCCACAAACCTCGTCGAAAGTGGCAGTCATAGACGTCCGCGACAACGACCACCTAGGCGGTCACATCAAGAACTCCCAGTGGGTTCCGATCAGCCAGCTTGATGCACGCATGCCGGAGTTATTGAGGGTTAACAGGGAAAAGGAACGCGTTGTTTTCCATTGCATGTTGAGTCAGCAACGGGGCCCGAAGGCTGCGTTGGCTTATGCTAGGGCCAGGGCTTACGAAGTTAGCAAACAGGAGAAAGAGGAGAGCAAGGAGGACAGTCGGGATGAAGTGGAGGCAGAGGCAACGAAAGATGGAAAGATTGGCGGGCAGGTAGTATGCGTGCTCGAAGGGGGATTTGGGAATTGGCAGAGCTTTTATGGCGACGATGAGAGGTTGACGGAGAGCTATGTGAAGGACTTGTGGGATTGAGCTGCGTTGAGGATGGAACAGCCCCATACACTGAGCACCCGATGCGGAGTGGCACGTCACGGATGATATTGACCTTGAGAACGAGCGACGAGGCCTTGAAAAAGTTGGCATTGGCATGAAAGACACATTATGCTAACAGAAACCCCCTGAAAGTCATGAAAAGTCGTGACCGCTATGAATACTGACCGACCCATCCATCAAGAGATTCAACTCCTTGTCGAAGATATGCAATAGCTCAATGGAGTATGCTGAAAACGAGTGACGTATACTGTAGCATCGCCCGCCCCTTTACAAGAGTGTTGGTACAATTTAAAACGTTATCGTTTGTCGTACCTGTAGCTATGCGTTCTTGTTGGTTCTTTTGTATTCGATTTGGTGATAGACGAGATCAAAAAGTCGCAAGTCTTGATGGTGAACGCGCTTAAGTGAATAGAGATCAGGTAAAATCAAATTACTCATGAGGTTGTGAATGCCGCTTTGCTAAATGTCTGATTGTAAAAGACGAGTGTCAAGAAATCTTCTGCTTAATCGTTCCAGTATTGCTGGTAAAGGGTTTGGGGAGTAGCTTCGGCGTTCAAGGTCATCATCAGGAAAATGTGCCTTCACTTTGGCGGAAACCCCCGAGTGCTCTCAAGCCGGCCTCCCGCTCTCGTGCCTCGAGTCCACGGCCTTGCCTGTGAAGAGCATCGAAAACGCGCCAAGCAACATCCCAAGTCGGACCCGAGTGTGGCCCGAGTGTTCTCAATCTGAAGAGCAAGATGGCCTCGAAGTTGTCCAATGCGCTTCCCACTTGGCCTTGTTTGAGTTGCCAGTCTGCAAATTTCTGGAGCAGACGATACTGATATGCCCGGAGGGGATTTGGGCATCCATCAAGACGAGACAAGGCCTCTAGGTAATGCGACTCTGCGAGCTTATTGTCGTCAAGCTCATAGCCTTGAGCGACAAGAAACTGGTAATTGACAGTAACGAGATGTGATCTACCCATCACCTTTCTTGCCACCTCCAGGTACTGAAGAAGTTTTGGCAGTGACCTGTAAGTCTTACCACTGGACTGCAAGTGCCAAGCGAAGTGCATCTGGACGATGAGCATCGTCTCAGACTGCGACTGGCCGTCACACAAGAGGATGTCAATGCTCTGTGTGAACTCTTGCTCGGCATTGAATTTGTCTTTGAGCCCCTCGAAGCGTTGATCGTGTGAAAATGGCTTTCCCTCTCGTTGATCTCGTGCCGGTTCGGCAGCCTTGAGTTTGAGCACCCAAGATCGAATGACCGGCCTGAAGACGAGCGTGGCAGCACTGGGGCTTGATTCGACGCAGTCTAACACATCCTTCATGAAATCTGACAGCTGCTCGGTTTTGTCGTTTGGACCCATGACTGACAGCACCCAAAAAATGGCAGGGAGAACATATTGACTATTCAGACCGAGGGTCTGTATCAACTTGCGGCGGGCTTCTTGACGATCTGGATGATCGACAGGATCTAGGGTATCATAGCCAGCCAAACATTGTTGGACATAGTAAGCAGCAAACTCAATCACTGAGCTCTTACTCTGGTTCTGATCATTTCGTGAGTAATGTTCATTCAACTGAACTCCCAAAAATTTCTCCCATTGCCTTCTGCGAGCATCCGCAGGATTTGAGGAAAACGTCATACATGCAAAAAGCTCAGGCAAGTCGAAAGTCTCGTTAATATTCAAGGAATCCGCGCGCTCCGCGATACGGACACCGTCAGAGGTACCGTCCACCAATATAGGATCCATGAGGCCTGCTGACGCCGACTGCGGCAGAAGTGAGGCGGTCAAAGTAGTTAAAAAAGCATTTGGATGAGGCAGGAGGTCGAGTTGACGTGGCCGCGCAGCCAGATTAGGCTCGTCGGAGGTCAGTCGATGGAGAGGAAGGTGATGGGCAAAGTTGTGGTCATTGAGCTCTCGTGTGCTCTGATCAGGATCTGACGGCTCCGGCAGCGACTCTGACGAAACGCTGCTATCATCGTCTTCGAGCTCCTCACCAGACTCACTTTGTACTACTAGCGCTGATGTCGGTACGTGCGCTGCGACGTCTGGAAGTATGATACTTTGCCTGATCGTGCTACCAGCGAGCTTCCACGTCACTCCAGCATCGTTGAGAACCATGACAGCATCCCACAAGGTCGACGGTTGCGGAGGTGGCGACTTGCCTTCCTCTCTCCATTTCTTGAATTTGCGTCTCACTTCCTTGTTCACACCATGCATATCGAATCGTTTATCCTTTCTGCCACCATTGAGAGGATAATAGAAGACTGCTCGAGGGTCATACTGTTTTAGAAGGCAATGCATTGCCATATAGGACTCCAGTTTGACCTTCTTTTCCCAGCCCCATTTCTCGTGCATTCGACATTTCAGCTGGCGCTCAGTGACATTGAAGCCATAGTCAGCTATGAGTTTCGCTCGAACTCTTTTAAGTGACCAGTCTTGGTCAAGGTAGTAGTCCGCCAGAAAACGCCTCATCTGGAGCCATTCGGCATCGGAATAACGGCTGTCATCCCGACCACGTGGCATGTCTTTGGCGTCCGATTTAATGTGGTGAGAACTCTGGGGTTTGTGACACATGAAGTAAAGGTTCGATTGACAGATGTAAGACAGTGTATCTAAGGGTAGTGCAGTGATGGGCAAGGAGGGTGAGAACAAGTATGAGTACGGGAAAAGACGCCGCACACATTTGGAGGCGATGGGAGGTCGGTTTTCGCACAAAATACTGAGCTAAAGCGGTATGCACAGTTGGCATCTGTCAAGACGTACCTCTTAAGAATGTCATTTTGCACTATCCTTGTACTTTGCGTCGCATTAAACGACGGAAGTCCCTTGATACCACTTCTGGAAGTGAATGCGTCCGTGTTATGCACGTCGTGCAGCCAAACTGGTTCGCGACCACGGAAGTGTCAAGGTGGTGAACAGGGATACAGCTCGGAAAGGCGCAAAGGCCGCGCTACCAGAGTCAGTCCCGCAGCGCATCGTCCGCTAAGCAGTGTTCATGACAGGTTTGTGCCCCACCGTTCGATGTGGGGATCCTTCATTGGTGATTAACACATCAATCGTGTCCTTTGTGCATGAAGCAGATGCTGATCTGAAGTTCTGACCCAGTCGTCCAACGATTATGGCAATAGCTCAGCCTACCTCAACGACTCGTGGCACTTTAGGCAGGCAAATAGCTTTCATGGCTCCGGGGCCGTGGAGTCCTTGCCAAACACCTTTTCGGAATCGTTGCAAAAGTGGCGGATGAGGGGCTCTGCCTGTTGGCGCTGTGCGTCGTAGTACAGCCAGCTCATCGTTTCCTCCTCTGCATAAATTAGTCGTCCTCCCACTCAATGGCACGGTGCGAGCATTGTTTTGGAGTACAAAGTATTTCATATGTAGCTCAGCATATTCATGTATTGAGGAACCTGCAAGAGACTGTTTGTGCCCAATGAGTGAAGCTTGCTAGAATGTCGATTATAGCCTGTTGAAATTGCTGTGAATTACTAATTAGCCTACTGCTTGTTGTTTCCTGAGCGAACTCGGCACTTGTTCTGACCAACTACAGAAATGTATTTCATGTCTTGAGACGCAGCACTTGGTTCGATCCATGCAATCCACCAGCGATGCACATCGGGAATGTACTATTCTGCTTTGCTAGTACACTAATCGTGGAAACCAAAATTTGGGAGCGAACTGCGCCGTTTATCTGTAGGTCTAGCAGAAAGTATAGTTGACATGCCAGTGTCTGAGCTGAAACGTTCAACCCACGTCTAGAGTAGGAACTTGGGTGTTCATGGTGGCAGCTGCTCGGAGGTACGGGTGACGTGTGAGCTCGTTTCTTTCTAGAGCGTACTCCGGATTGGGACTGGCATGAGTTACCATTACTCGCGCCGTCTCGTCATTGCGTCGTGCTCGTGCGGCAAGCTATTGTGAAACCGTCTGCTCACAAGTTGGCTAGGAGGCATTGGTTGCTGCATGTCGTAGAATCATTCACTTTGGTCCTTTCTGTATTCTGTCAGCTAGTCACTTCCATCTAACAGAGTGGGTGCCTTACTCGGAGAGTGTGCTCGGATGCAAAGCCGCTGTTGAAAAAACGTCAACAGGCGCATGTCCCCCGTCTCACTCATTTTGCTGGGGTTGCGGCTGTCCCGTTAGTAATTTCTTCCGAAGTGCTGAGGGCAAACGGCAGTTCCAGAATTGTCCAAAGATCGCAGATGACTTTTTATTGTTAAATGTAGCCACAAGAACTATAGGAGCGTGTCATTTACTCCAGCTCAAACTTTCCTAAGCGTGTCTGTAACTTTGTAAATGCACAATCATCCACCAATGTGGTTCTTCCTGTCTATATGCTTTGGTGACCTCTAGTCAATTCCAGGGAGAGATGGGAGCCTAGGGCCTTTCGGAGGCTCTCGTGGTTTTTCGGTTCCATCTTTCGGTTTCGGAGGCGGCGGCGGTGGGCGCTCTGTAGGAGGTTTGATCTTCGGAGGAGCACCGCAGCGTCTGTGACGACCCACAGCATTGCTTTCGTTTCTTCGACCTTGGCAACAACGGTCAGCTTTCAAACTTGTGAGGTCTGTGTCTGGCGTTAGCAAGTTTTGAGTGTCACGAAGACTTGGATCACAGCAGCGGTCGTAAATGGAATATCTGCTGGAAACCTGAGCCTTTATCAATTGATCGACGTCACACAAGGACGGTCACGCGATGACTCGATTAAGGGATGGTAACACAACTCACCTGCGCTAATGGAACTGGGTTGGGCTGCGTCCATCAGAGGCTGGCAAATCCTGTGATGAGCTGCCATGGTGCAATACACTGCCAATATCGATGCTGGACAGAACAGATTACAATTCCAACTACTCTGTCGTGCCTCACATATCAGAATGAGAACACAAATTGTGACAATAAGGTTTGGCGCCCGGGAAAGAGTCAATTAATATGGAGGGCGAACGAAAGGGCGACCGGAAGGACAAGTGGGAGAGCTCCACTATGTTGAACTCTCAAGACCTTGCTGGTATTAGTTGCGAGGCCTATCGTCCGTGTTCTTCTCGGCACCAGATTAGCCGGTTTTCGACCACGCTTGTCCATTATGGCTGCGGTCCTACCCAGTAGAGGCATCTCAGCAATCTCTTTGTCCATCTGGTGAGAGCAGCAACAAGCGGTGAGTGTTTTTAAAGGGCGAAAGTCGGAGATAGATGCGCTGTTCGAAGCATCGCGCCGTTTGTCGTGAGACGGACCGCGCCACCGATGCACATGTTGGCTGTCGTTGGATAATTCCGCGATTCGCACCTCGCACAGAATACTCAACCGCTCAATCAGCATCCTCATTCTAATGTGAGGTCTTTTCAGCCCATGTAATGAAGAATACCATCCCCAGGCTGGATGCCATGGAGAAGTAGTGCATGCTTTGGCAGTCATGTCGAGATTGGCTGCATACTGCATGCTGCTGTGTTACTTGCGACTCTAAGGCCGGTCGCAAGTCAGCATCCAATGACATTCCGTTCTCCCAAGCTCGAACCACCACCAGCAGGTGTGCAACCGAACAGGACATCCCTGGATGTAACTTGGGCTGGGCATTCAATGGAGAGGCTTGTAGAACATTCTGTTCACCTTGTCATCGCTGGCCAAGCACAGACTTTGCGCGTTGCCATACTCTTCCTCTGGATTGGCTGTCGCCAACATTTACCTTCTGAGAATAGTACAAGCATCTTCATCTGTGCAGCCTTATCGACCAAGCAGTAAAAGCTCATAAATTCACGGTCGGCTGGCTAGTTAGGTTAGCATCTGAGAACACTAGCAGGACGGATGTTGTTTCGCGGATGGCGCGCAGGTGGCATGCTGTTTGGCAGGGGTGAGGAAGAAGCCCAGACACGTCTGGAGATTCTGTGAGGTCGCTGCCCCTTGCGGCACTATTCCACCATTGTCCTCTTCCTTTTTAACTGCGTGGCACCACTGTGGCCTCGTGGCAAACAGCATGAAATTAGGACGTGTTGAAATCATTGAAGCAAGAAGACCTGCTGCCCCTTACAGAGCAAGCCGAAAGAACAAAAAAGTGAAGTGTCTTCAAGGACATGGGCTACGTGCAAGATGCACGATCTTCCCATGCCGTCTCATGTCGATTTTTCAGTGCATATGTGCTGGTTAATGAGGATGTACGGCAGATCTGGAACGAGTTATATGGCAGTAGAGTTGAAGAGATGAAAGGAGCAAAGTGTGTGAAAGCACGAGATAGAAGGAAGTATCAAGTGGTAGTGGGTCCTTTCCGCACGTGAGATTTGAGCTGTGGGTATGAGTTTGGTCCAGGTGGAAGCTAGGGCCGGCACGCTGAAGGTGCTCTAATAGCCCATTTCAGGATCGTCGCCGCCGAAGCAGAGGTGCCTGCGCTGGGGCAAGTCAGCATCTCCTTCCACCACATGCAGCTGTTCGTGCCGTTGCACGCGGGGACTATTTCAACATGTTTGGGAACCCTAAGGCCCCGGGGTTTGTGCTGGATGGCGTTGTTTAGCAGTTTTGTCGACGCGTGCAATCCATCTACGGTTGGTCAAAACCACCCAGGCCTTGCTCTCAATATCCTCTGCCACCGATGCCGCTACTGCGCCGCAGCAGGGGTCAACCAAGTGACTGGTTGCATTTCGAAACGTCATGATGGAACGAAAGAGACTGGAAACATACACCACGACTGTATCGAGCGGGACGAACAACTGGAGATCAACTCTAATGCCGCGTGTCGTGGATCAGCTGGCGTTGACATGCTATCTGCCTTATGCGGCATATAGCGGGCCTGACAACGGGTCCTCTAATATTCGCCAAATAGGCTTTGAATTTTGTATCCCCAGCATGGCCTGCTTGGCCTGCAAGACACCGCATTGCTTGTTTGTCACAGGACGGGGGATATGAATGGCCGGACCGGTGGTTAGGTACACTATTTGCACAACACTCCTTTCGGCTGGTTGCCAAAACGACCTGTCACATTTTACTCCTGCAACAGTGCAACACACCCCTTTGTCGCATCAAGGACGCTACTTCGAGCTTCAGACAGCTCAAATTGGACGACTTGCGTCACGGTCAAGTTGATCCATCCGAACACGCAGGTTACAGATGCCATATTGGAGTTCCCCGGAACTAGTGACATCTTTAGCTGTTCTTAGTCTTTGCTAAGCACCATGCGCGGTCTAAAGTCCTCGTCGCACCCAGCCCATCAGCGAGTTCTTGCCCATGCATACTCAGCGATTACCTTTCGATGCTGAGCTCCATGTCGCGGCCGCGACAATCTGTTTAGGCTTGCAAGTAACCCGGAGAAGCTGCTCTCGATCGAGCGTTTTGGCCAACATCCTAGATTCCTAGAGCAAAATATCGACCCACATTTGGCAGACTTGACAGCGAAGCATCTTCATCACACCAATGGCATCGTTCATTCAACCCAGATCATCTGTCAGTGCGCTTATCCAATTTGTAACCAGTGGCAAACTCTCACGCATGGAATATGCGCCGCTACGCCTTTGCTCCAGACTCCTATGGACAACTGTGCCGCGTTTGACAAATGCAACCAGTAAGTTTGTCCTGTCCAATCTGACGGTAATGGACTGCTGAGCTGGCCTCCCGTGCCTAGTCAGAGGGTCACAAGACTTGCTTTGGCTGAGTGAAGATATTCAAGGACGTTCATCTGGTCTGCGACCTGTGCAAGCGGAGTCTATGTCTCTGGTTGCTCGTACTCAGAACCTGGAATACGTGTTGTTCGCTTCTGTCCATTGATCTTCTCGGGTACAGATTGATCACATCGCACGTGTTTGGTCACAAGTCGCGCAAACCGATGTCAGCATAGGCAGTGCAAAATTTTCGCGGTCTATATGCGATCCTATGACGGAATCGTTCAATACCTGTGTGCGCGCAGAGAGCAGTGCCCTACTCATATACAGCACAGTATGAGCCCCAGAGGCGTAAGAGCCAGGAGACTTTGCAATTTACCGCAAATGAGCGTTCAGAAAGAGAAGTTATCTACAACCTTCCTGCAACGATGTTTACTCAGATGGCGGACATAGAGATCCTTGCATTGCTCTGATACATATCTCTGTGTAGAAACTGCTCACCTCCAGTCTTTACTTTCAGTCTTCGCTTTCCAAGGTGCTGCAATATCATCACATCCTCCCATCACAACCTGACTTCGATGAACTTGGAGTCAAGCCCGCGTTTAGCGGCTGGCAAATACTTCGAAGACGGGCACATTATCATACGGTAAGCACACCTGTCATCGCTTCCACTGAAGAAACAGGCCACCAGTCGACGTCTTTATTGCAGCAGACCTAGAAATATGCCTTTCATCATCGCTGCGTCTGTATACCCCCGGGTATGTCTACCTTCAACCCTGCCTTTTCTCACCTGCAGCGTCTCTATGTAATTTTGACTGCCACCTTCGAGACATTGGTGTGCCTTGCTCTTATGTCCTTTTCCATAATCTTGCTCAGAGACAAGTCCTCGTTCTATTCATAACAGGGTAAGGATACGTATAGAGTTGCGACCGGGACGCCTTTCCACCAAAAAATTCATTCAACTCTTCTGATTTGTACCCGGGTAACCACTGACTACACCTCACGACACCACCTCAGCAGCACGTCTCCAGCACCTCCGCCACCCACTCCCTTTGCACGACCACCTGCGCCATCATGCCCAATCCAAAACTTCTTCCTTAATGCCCACTCAACGTCCTCCAATCCAACCTCACACCTCCACATTCTCGTCTCCTCCTGCTCCCCTCCAATTCCGTCCTCGTCCCTCCCACCGCTGTTCGCAGCCACCATGAAACCCCAGTCGCTCAACTCCTCCCACGCCCCTCGACACAGCTCACGACTCCACTGTCGTAGACTCCCGGAGCTTGCGATGCTGCCTGAGGCCGATTTACGCAGGCGTGACTCGGCGATGAGCTCGGTGTAGTGTGCCTGAACCAGGTTGAAGTTCGGTGTCGCAAGGTGATGGATGGTGGTTAGTCGGCAGGATGCGAGGAGGAGGGCAAGGTGGAGAATTGGGAGTTGAGGCAGGGAGGTTAGGATTGTTGGTGGGGTCGATGGTGCTACCGTAGATGAGAAGGTTGTGGTTGAGTCGTGTGTAATTGCGGAGGGAAGCTGTAAAGTTGCAATTGCAGGGAATAGCGACACGAAGAGGTCAGGAAGCGATTTTGTAGTGTAGAAGTACGATTTGATAAGCCGTTGTACTTGTTTTGAGTTGAGAAAGGTCGTCTAGAGAGAATAGTTAGTCTTCACAATGAGGCACTTGGTGTCTTTCCTTACCTTAATATAGTCATTCCACCTCTGTACCCACCTCTCTTCCTCCTTAGACCTCTTTACTTGCGCCGCCTCGCTTGCGTCAACGGACAGCGCATCTGTGACGCATGCAACCCACTCGGCAAGGCTTACAGCTCCTGGGACCAATAGCCATCGGTGGCTAAACCTCGACTTGACTCTCTTCTCCAAACAATCAATGACATCCATGCGGGTGCTGCATCCAATAACCGCAATCGGTGCCTTTCTCGACTGCGCAATATCGAACAGATTGTACAGCAATGTCTGCCGTGGGTGAGTGGTGAAGAGATCGAATTCGTCAAGTATAAACACAATTGACTTCGATGTCCTCTGAGTGCCAGCAATGGCAATCACTGCATCTTGCGCAGGAGCCTCAACATCACCGTCGATTGGGGCGTCGCCAGCTATCTCATCAGGGTGTGATAGGAGTGAAAGAAGTGAGGCCATGGTGTCTGCGTAGCTAGCGCCGATGTCTTCAGTCTCTGACTCGTCGAGGTCTCGTGAATGGCCTAGCTGACGCCAAATTTCTCGGAGAGCCAGGCGATCGTCTGTTTGGAGGAAGCCATTAAGGTGGACGGTATGGAAGTCGTTCGGATGGGCAGATTCAAGATCTCGAAGGGCCATGGAAAGGAGCAGAGATTTCCCGCCACCTCTGGGTCCGAGGAGAAGGAGTGAGTTGGATTCGGAGGCCACAACTGCAGAGCGAAGAAGAGAGAATATTTGAGAGTATTGTTTCTCTAGGTGCTCTGGTGGCTTCTGAGGGAGGGCGCTGGACGCCAGGCATGAGAGGATCTGGGTTTTAATGCCCGCAATGAGAGGGGAGTCGTCCGCTGTATCTTTCAGAGTCCTGAGGTTGGCATCGGTTCGTGCTTCCGATACGGGCACGTTGAAGGGGGAACCTTCATCAAGCGCGCCTTCAAAGACATCATTTTCTATGTCTGACTCAAGCACCTGTTCTTGCCTTCGGGGTATAGCTTCTTGACTAGTCTCATCTACTTGCTTCAACTTTTCCGGGGGAGGCGGCGCCTTTCTGGTGGAAGTCTTAGCAGGAGTACTGATGTCCCTAAACCCTAACTGCTCCTCAATTTCTCTTTCGTCCTGGTTGAACATCACAGACTTTCGTGATCCAGTCCTCTGTCGTTTAGAAGGCGTCAAAATGCCTTTAAGAGCTGGCGACGCCGGCAGACTTCCAAGTGAGTGCTCGTGGGCAACATCGAGCTTCGTGCGCTTCGCAGACATAGCCTGCGGAACTGCATCCTCGACCAGCCTTCGAGGCGGCCGCCTCTGCCTCCCGCTTGATCTTGGTTGTGGTGTCCCTCCATGTGCGGCTGAATCCTGTACGCTCTTGTCTCCGGCTTCCTGGAGGCTGTCAACTTTTTGTCCTCCATTGACCATACCTTTCACTGCATCTGTGCTTTTGCGTCTCTTTTGGCTGGTAGATACTCTACCCCGTCGTGCTGACTTTGAAGGGGTCTCAGGGCCTTGGTCCGAGTTCTCAGCATGGTCTTGATAGCTGTCGTCAGGTAGTACTTTGTTCATCGTATGTGGGTAAGTCCTGCGCTTCACTGACGATCTGATAGTAGACGTCTTGTTTTTCGGACTCTCTGAGAATGCGACCTGAGACTCTTCCCTTTCTATCGATCCGTTCTGAATTTCGAAGCCCCCATTTTCCTGATCTCCGACCAGTACAAAATTTTCATGGCCTTCCTCTTCCACCAAAGTTGTCCGTGCACCGCCATATCTTGTCCTTCTTCGTTTCGATGCTCGAGGAGACGGATCAAAAGGAGAGGACATTATACCTGCTCGTGTCAATGCGACACAGCAAGAAGATTAATGATGTTCTGGCATTTTCACAGAATCTCGAGTCTGATGCCAACGCTGACTTTCTAGTCTCGTCCCTGATGAGTCGACCTCAGTCCTGCTTTGTTGACAGTCATTTGGCCGACGCTCCCGACACGAACCTCGCGCGATATTCAAAACGCGTTCAACCACTTAACGCGTCTCAGCTCAACCCTTCAATTACGCTGATTCGACGGCTAAAACGCACGATCGCACACAACAGCTAGGTTCATAGAAGCTAAATTATTGTACTAGGTATCTCTACAGTCTATCTTTACATATTGTCATCATTTGTAATGCCGTGCTTGTTGGTAATGGTCTTCAATGTTCCAGGCTTTCCACCGATGAACATCAACGATAGAATGGCTGTGACCCCTGCGATCGCTGCAAAGACAGCAGTCATGTTGCCATAGCCAATATTGTCCCTAGCGCTGCCACCTATTACCGGACCAAGCGTGAGCCCAGTGGAGAATGTGAGGGATTGAAACCCATAAAGTTGAGCGTAAGGTCCGTTCTCGCCAAAGAAGCCCTGATTGGCTTTGTCGTACTTCTGGACAACGTCGCTTGCTTCAACGATGCTTGGTGAACCTATAACTGCCATACCGATGCCATTCAACGCCAGCATTGCACACCACAAGGTCAGGGTTGCTTTTTGCCCATCCACCACGCCCGCTGTGGGTAGCCTCAACAGGACTAGGGCAGGAACAAGAAAACCGAATCCGAACACAGCGGCAGGCTTCGTTCCGTACTTATCGACCGCCCATCCTGCTACAGGACCAAGCAGCAAGTATGGTACGTCCAACGCGATGAAAAGGAGTCCAGCTTCAAGCGAGCTGAACCCAAGAAGCGACTTCGCTTCTGTTGGAATCGTAGCGTCGAACATGGCTAGCGTAGCTGCCTGGACAAGCGACAACAGTAAAGCAGTTGCAACTCGCGGATTTTTCAAGCAGTACAGGATCGGTAAAGTGCGTACAGCTTTGTTCTGCCCCTCTGGTATCTTGAACGAATCCTCCTTCTGGCCGAGCAGTGCAGTCTCTTCATGAGCGTCCTCGTCGCTCTCGTTTTCGTGCCTGGAAGTGTAATCTCTGGGGTTCGTGGACCCATTCTCGGCACCATATCTTGCAGCGACTTTCTTCTCCACAACCAGTAGACGCATACTGAAATCGAGAGCAAGAAATCCCGCACCGACTCCGAAAACACCTGCGTATCCCGTCTTGTCGTATAGCACACCACCGACAACAGGCGCCGCCAACTCACCGACCGAGATGAACGAAAAGATTGATCCAATCACCTTGCCTAAGTTCTCTGGTCCGACAGTATCAAGCACCATCGCTAGACCCACTGTCCAGACCACAGCAGCACTGACACCCTGCAATACCCTTGCAGCAACCAAGACGGCGACCGTTTGGCCAAATGCCAACATTATTGTTGCAGCAAGTAGCGCTGCAAGTCCTGCCAGGAAAGGTGTTTGACGCGCATTCGTTCGGTCAGCCACCCATCCTGCAGGCAGGGAGAAAAGTACTGAAGCCCCAGCGTATGCCGCGAGTAGACCAGCAACATAGCTTTGCACCTTGTCTTTGGGAATATTAACCCGGTCCTGCAACATGTACGGCAGGACTGGGACGATCAATCCATAGAGAAAAAGATCCGTGAAGAGACCAATGGCGACAGTGGCAATAATAAAGAGGGTATTTGAGCGCCATTTGAGGCCGATTGGTGGTCTCGAGCGGTCCATGGGCGAAACGATGCAGGTTACTGCAACTGACAGACAGTACCGGGCTGGCACATGAATCAAATCTTATCCAACGTTCGAAGCACTTGTGTTGTCGATATTCCTGATCTTCACGCTAATGGTCATGACCTCACCAACACCACTTGTTCTGTGGGTCCTTGCTAGCATTCAGTAGGCTTAAACTCGGTCATGTATCTGTCGTGTAACTGTCGCAGAGATCGTAGACGTCCATTGTCGCACAGCATCCAGTTCTTCCGTCCCCGGGGAGCTAATGTTGCAAGGAATGGACTGTAACATCAGCAATACATCCACGTGTCGGAAATCTGTTCCCAGGGTCACAGATTGGCTGGTTGGAGATCCATATTGCTCAATGAGCGGCCTCGTCGACAACGCATCGAACCAGCCTGGCACTTCTGTATTGGCTACAATACTGCAGATGTTCCAAGAAGCACCCTGCTCAAAGTCGCATACCGCTAGCTCCAAAATTGTGCACAAGGATGGGATTTGTCGATATTTTCGCAAACGTCAAAGTGCGCAATCTGCTCGTAGGATGAGCTGTATCGAATTACGTCGTGCCCGTCGCTACGAGAATGGAACTAATGCTAACATTATCACCAAGCTCTTGGGCTGTGCACCAGCACCTTGTGCTATACTTCAATATTTTCATCGCAGGCAAGGTATATAGAGAAGTACGATTCCGCGGCTATAGCACTAGGTCTAATGACCATTTGGATCCGAAAGGCTCCGCTTATAATTCTCTTTGAGACTTTGCTATCGTCTTTGCTTCTAGCCCTGACCGAAGGGCTGTCAGATATAGACTGCGTTACTTCGTAGCTTCGCGTACGACGAGAACGGTATGGAAGCCGAAATTTTTGAATTCCAATTGCTCCCTTGCTGTTCTCTAGCGCACAATTCACAGTATCTATCAAGGACCGTCACCGCACTTTTCGGATGCCCCTTTACTGCGTGCGCAAGTGCTTAAGGTGGAAGGTGCGAGGCGCATATCAAATATCAGGCAAGCGCGCGAGCCAGAAGCTTCAATCGCAGAGCAAGTCCCAGGCGGAACGGAAGTTCAGGCTCTTCGATACAGTCAGCATATACATTAACGGCCAAGCCTAGCAGCGACTACTATATTGAATAAAAATCTAAACACAAAATTCATCCAACAGCCGATTACCCAATGCAAAGACTGACGCGCGGTGCGAAGTAATCCAACGAAACACTCAACCCAACGACCGCTCCGATGCCAACATTCCCCGAAACGCCTATTATCACTGGCATCCATATTCACCTCCACTGTCAGCAACGTCTAGACAGTCGTCACGCTCTTCTTGCTCTTCCCACTCCTCCCGCTTTTGACGCTAGCGCCAGATTGCTCACTCCTAAACTTCTCAGCCGATAACCGGTCACCAAAGAAATACTCATCATAGTCCCTCTGTCTGTTCATGCCCGTGTCGCTCTCAAGCCGTCTGAGCTGCTCAAACCGTGTCTCTTTGCGCTTCTCGTTCCACTTCCTGAGCTTAATAAAATCCCAGACGCGTTCGCCCCACCACTGATCATGGCCCGACTTGCCGCTCTCTGCGTTGTCGCGATAGTGCGAGTTGGCCATCGGAGACGAGATCGGGCTCTCCAGCTGCCCATACCGCCCAGTCCACCAGCTCACCAGCTCCTCCCGTTCCGCCGGCGTAAGAGCATCCAACGTATCTCTCCGCTCTAGCAATCGGAGGGT
The DNA here is from genome assembly GCA_000315175.1 of Herpotrichiellaceae sp. UM238. Lineage (NCBI taxonomy): Eukaryota > Fungi > Ascomycota > Eurotiomycetes > Chaetothyriales > Herpotrichiellaceae > Herpotrichiellaceae sp. UM238. The sequence goes on along the minus strand of AMYF01000145.1, from coordinate 75,786 downwards.
TTTCCCGTGCGGTTGTATCCTCGGTTGCTTTACGCCATCACTGTGTGCCAATACCTGAGCAGCCCTATAAGACCTTACTGGTATCTCGGGCTCGTTGACCAAGCCCGCCCAATACTGCTTTCTTCCCTTGTCAAGGCGATCCTGGTAATCAAGGAATGTATGGCGTTCCGGAGAGCGAACTGCGGATACGAGGCTGTCAAGATGGCTGTGGTACAGGACGTTGTTGCCCGTGCGGGTAGTGCGGAGGAGGGGTTTGGCGTCGGGATCATCCACAAAGATGTTCCTTGCCTTCGAAATCCTTGCGTCGCGGGCACGGCGAGCTTCAGCTTGCTTGAGCGCACGAGTTTGTGCTTCTGCTTGTTGACGGCGGTAGCTCACTTCTACGTTGGCTTCAGCCTCGGCGTGCGCCCGAGCATGCTGAGCACGGTTCACGTCTGCTTGGACCCGTTGGCGACGGTAGTCGGCCGCCATTTCTGCTTGAAGCTGGGCTTGCGCTTGGTGGTCTTCATAGATCTCTTTGTTCTTGTGCAAGTAGGCGATGTGTTGGCTCTGGTCATCGTTTTCGGCTTCCCTTGACGAACGTGGTGCTGACTGTTTTCGGCTGCATCGACGTCGAGGAACACCAGCAGTAGGTGCTCGAGGCGTTGCCGGAGCGACACTTGCGCGCTGTTTCTGGATCCTGCCATTGGTTTTACTCGGTGATCGAGGCTGCGATGATCCTCCGATTTGCCTGGTTTCAGTAGCGACTGTTCGAGATCTTTGCGGCCGACCAGCCTTACGAGTCACGGCTGGTCTTCTTTGCAGTTGTGGTTGGCCTTGACCATTATTGGCACTTTGACTTCTTGTCTGCATCTTAACGGTACAGCTGAAGGGTTTCGTCGACTCGGAATGTAAGGAGATAGGTCGGAGAGGGTCCTCTTTTGACCTCTAGCGAGAACAAAGGAATTGCCAGACAGCCGCAAACGGCAGATATCGAGAACGTCAAGCAGAAGCACGGACCTCACCGTCATTATTCGAAGATCTTGCTGTGCTTCGGTTGCAGTGCTTCAGAAATTGAAAGCGTCATGCGCATCGTGTCTTTGATATGCGAGAATTTTCATACTCCCAAGCACAGAGTCGATGCGGTCAACATAAGAAACTCACGTCGTTGAGAGCGGAAGAGCGCCCAATCTGAGCAACTAGTTGTAGACTTCGGTGGAAGTGCGTCAACATATCATAGCATGGCAAGGACCTTCGGAGGCTCGAAGCAGAAGAATTGAAGTTCGTCAGTCTCAAAATCGCCTACCCCACAACTTCTCTCTCACCATGTGCTCTTCCTCCATCTGCCTCATAGAATCTCCCCATTCTCTCTCCATCCTCTCCGCAATAGTATCCTGTTCCGAGTTTTGGCTTAACGCCTCCACCGGACTCTCACATCCCTTCAGCCCAATGAACCGTCCCAACCTACGTCTCTTGGTATTGAGGTCTACCAGCTGTCTTCTCGAGACATTGGCCACCTTAGCTGAAGTAGTATCTGACGGCCCGCACCAGACCTTTCCCCAATCAATCGGACAAGGGTACATCCATCGTTCCTTCCCTGAATCAATTGTCTGATGGTACCACCTTGCTAGGCTATCGAGCTGGTCGTGGGTCAGGAGATGATACTGTAGCAAGTTCTTCGGGAAAGCCGGGTGAGCTAGACCTGTTCGGACTGAGACCAATGGTACCAATTGGCTGCCGAGGTGAGCTACCGATGCTTGTAAGTATTTCTGTTGTGACGTCTGAGACCTCCGGATGACAATTTCGGTTGGCAATGAGATGGATAGTTGTCTGTGGCTTTTGCCGCACTTGTGGTTAGAGGAGCGTGATTTGATGCAGGAATTTGCCGGAAGAGCGTTCGATTTCACAATGTTGGAGGACCTCGGTAGAATGGGTCGGTAGTGGGTAGATGACTGCACGCGCGTAGTCACTTGCTCGACAGCCGCAGGCCGTGTCTCAGATGACACTCCCAGAGCACCGCATTCTTGTTCTGGATTGAACTGGAGTTGTAGTCGAACGATCTGCTCAATGCTTGGACTGCTAGTTTCACATGACATGCTCTCAAGTCCTTCATTAGCGTTCTCTCGACACAAAGTAGGAGGTCGTCTTTCAGCTGTTGGACTGATTGGAGGAAGCTCGCAATCTCGAGGTGTTCTCGGATCGGAAGACGCAAGATCTGAAACTGGCGAAGCCGGTGTATCTCGCTGCGTAATTGAACAGTCGGAGCTGATTGCACAGCTGCGTTTGTGCCAAGGTGCCGAGCTTCTTCTTTGGACAGCAGTGACTGGCGAGTCTTGCAAATTCAATGGCGATGGTGTTAAGAGCTGGAATTGCATGGACATCATTGTCAAGGTCTCCGCGGTCGAGATTGAGTTCTGGCAAGAAGTGACTAAACGAGGCAAGTGCATGGATGGGGAAATTACAGGCGTGGAGGGGACATTCAAGTGCTCCTCCGCCACAGGGCTTTTTGGTGGTATGTCCATCGGAGATGTAGGTGAGACTGGATCAACTGGTGACATTATAAGTTTTGCAGTAGATTACTGTTCACAAATGAGTGTATGCTGTTGGTGATCAAGGAATTGCAGAACAGTGGCACAAACGAGCGACTAGAATGTTGAGTTGCTGGAGACAAATGCTCAGAACGTGATACATATTCTCGGGCGGATTAAGGTCCAGTTGTGGCCGGAGCAATGTTGTCTTTGTTGTATCGAGACCTTTTCCTGGACGTTTTCTTTTTGTCTCGTTCCTTTCTCCACCCGATGCTTCCAGATCCCATGCTTCCTAGCGCGACAGCAATTTTGGAAGCTGCGATAGAAGGGGGTCGCAGTTATTCGTGCCAGAAGCATGTTCCCAAGCACGACTTTTCACGTCTCCCAGTCTCTACTGTTCAATCTCTTCCTGAAGACGCTTCTTTTTGAACCGACCCGTGAGAAATAAAGCTAGCCACGGTTGCTAAAGCAACTGACTCTTTGTGTTATCCATCGTACACACCGTGCAGTCTCGTTTAATGACAAAGAACAGCATTGACGGCATCTGAGTAGCCCTAGCCAGTAAAGAACCTGTCAAGTCCAAATCCTGCTTCAAGATTGTTGTATTTGAAGGCCGCTAAATAGCTCTGCGCAGTCGCCGATCATCAAAGCTGTGCGGGGTTTTCAAGTCTACATATCAGTGAAGACAGATCAAACCTTTGGCAGCACACATTATACTTTGGCAGCACTTTGTGATAGTAGGTTATGGGACCAGATCCGACGTCGAGTTCGCAGAGACACAGCATTAGCATACGCTGACATGCGGTTGAGAATGATGTCCCTAAGTCCGTATGCTGTGACGAACTCAGGCAGACTCAATGGAGAAGGAGAATTGGCTGACCAGCCCTAGCACGCATTCTTTGTGACTTAGCAGACACTGAAGATTGCTAAGAGCCTGCATTTCTGTATCGACTTCATCTCCCGTTTCAGCCTAGGGTCACGCCAATCTGGCTGAACCCCGGCTCATCCTGCACGGGCGAGCCTTACCTGAGCGCCCACCTGCGAGTCTCCACAAATTTATCACGAACTTTGACTTCTCATCTCTTCTATCGACATAGCGTGTAATTGCATCCTGCACTGCCGCCCATGCATTAGGCAGAGTTTCGAATGGCCAAATGACCATTGTTCAAATAACTATGGAAAGCCGAACAACTCCGATCCCGATTGGTGGGGGTGTGCTGCCCTGCGCTACGCCGCTTTACTTTGCGTCTACAGGAATGCCTCACTTATCTTTTCTATATTGACTTGTTCTTACTTTCCACAGATTTCCATTTTCTTGACTCGTTATGCTGGTACCAAATCTAACCTCCTAGCAAAGATAAATCTACCCATTCCTTATTGTAATATGCCGTCGATAAGGTACAGTTTGATCTCGGCTAATGTCATTACTGCATCAATATACCTTCTAGCAGCTCAAGTATCAGCATACCCCCCAATTGGCGTAGGTTTTAGTCTCACCTTAGATTATGGGTAAGTGTAGAGCGTGTGCCAAAAGGTTTCATCATTTTGGTAAAGCTGACTGTGCCGTAGGACTGCTAGCGTGTATCTCGATAACGGCACCTTTATCGACGTGGCAAGGATTGAAGGCAGTCAGGTGTACAAGGATATGATGCGCTCGCCAGATATTCAAGATCCAATGGTAAACGACTATACACAATCTTCTAGCCCACGTCGGCATCGTGTTCTGGCAGACGACCAACAGTATATACGGCTTCCATCGGTCTGCAACACATGGGAAGAGCCACTGAAGGATATGCTCAGCGTTTTGAGAGATTCGGTGGAGATCTATCTGGGCGAATCAATCTTTACTGTTGGGATAACCTTCCCCTTTCCGATTTCCGAACATTTTTACCAATCGCTGAGCTCCGTTAGCTCCTCAATCTCGTTCGAAGGTCTATACAGCCTGCCAGCTGGTGCACTGGTATCAGAAAAACGGGGAGACCTTTCCAGTTGCAAAGACAGACTAATGCTCATAGAAGACCAACACGACAATTACTTGGTCCTTACAATTGACTACACACAGGCTGCACTGACGGCGATGATGTTGGGTGGAATGTGTGAAGGTTATGATGTTGAGCGTGCATTACACGAACCTCAGCTCGGATCAGAAAGTATGGGCAGAGACACGAACAATGTCCGTGTAGTTATGAAAAAAGCCTTGCAACAGTTTACAATTCTTCCAGTGAAATGTCGGATGTCCAATAAACGCTTTGATTCTATCGACAAAGTGGTTCTCTTCGGCGATGCTGTCAACGATCCACAACTACGTGAAGTTCTCAGAGAGGTTCTAAACGAAAAGCTCTACGACGAAATCTTTGATGCTGGCTACGAAGCGTCCAGAAACCTCCAATCTGCTTTCGATGCAACAAGACGCGCTGCACATGACTGCTGGTATGTTAGGTTCACGGCAATGAGGAGGGCCATGTTTTCTTGCGTGTACTGAATAAACCAGTTGATGATCAGCCCTATGTCAACGATACAATAGCGTTCCGCTACCGTACGCATTGTATGCTCCTGGTCTTGATTTGGTCATGAGATGTTATTCTTTATTGTTGTAAGAATGCATAGGCTAGTGCGGAGGTGAGTGGAAGTGTGGTTTGTTGTCCAGTGATCGGGCGCGCAAGAGACTTGATGGCCAGGAGCCTTGGCCGCCACGAGACTAGCGACTAGAAGAGCAGAAGACCAGGTTTCAATATCTGAGAATGGCAACGCGTATGATAAAACGCGACTCAAAATACAACCGAAAACACGGGAAGCATATACGGTGCAGGACCCGCGATAACCAGCCTCCTTGCTCGCAAACGGGCACCAATTCAAGAAGATGTCTTCAGACTGGGCTCTATACAGCGTGCCAAGAGCACCAGGCCACAAATTGTGAATAATTTGATGGATTCCTAGAGACCGTTTTAGGTAAGACTGGGGCACTCTTAATATTTGGGATTCAAGGACGGCAATACTTCGTGTCACAGATGTTGGCACTGTCTCTCGCCTCCGGCTGTTTCCCCAACATTTGACGGAGTCCATGTTCTCGAGCGGAGAAAGGTTCACAAACGACCTGTGGTAATGCCAAATTTTGCGGATGAGAGCTTCCCGCTTACCTTCATCCTCGAATATCACTCTCCACCATTGGCTTTTATCGATCATTCCTTGTGACCTAAACGCGAGCCAGATTCGCCACATCCCTCTTGGTGCCCCGTGAAGCCAAACGACAGTTTTGCGATCCACCACGATCGACCACTGATAGTGATCTTCGGCTCAGAACTTGGGTATCTCGTCGAGAGGCTGCCCAAGCATTACGTCTGCCTGGATGTCCCTGATCTGATCGCCTGAGCTCCTGTCCTTATCGGATCTTTGTGGATATCACCTACTTCTTTAGGTGTTCGGGTACAATCATAGAAATGTGTCAAATTCAGCTCACGTTGTTCGTATTCAAGAGTCTGTAACGCTAGCAGTCGGTACTGAACAAAACAAGGCAGCCACCCAAGTTCATGAGACGTCTAGTCAAGCTCGCGGAAGATGTTGAGTCAAATCAAAAAAATTTGCAAAGCTCTAAAAGACAAACTATGCTCGAAACAATATCAATTCAAAAATATGAGAGTACAGCCGCTTCTTCAACGCCTCGAGAACCTTTCGCTTCTCGAGCATCAAGGGTCCATCTGGCAAGCCACGAGAGATCAGACGGAGGACTTAATGGCCCTACGCTCGATACAAAGTCCTTCAGCCAAGCACGAGCCGCCGCGCGACTAAGCGCACTCTCATTCATCTTCATTCCGCTCTTCCTCGTGGCTGCAGACTTCGGCTTCACCGGCATCAGCGTCGACCCAATCTGCTTCCCAGTAGCGGCTCTGCCTCTTCTGGACCTCACACTTGCCGTTGCAATCTCCTCCGGGAAAGCCATCAGCCTGTGGGAGGCCTACAAACAGCGCCCTGAGTGGACATACAGTTTTACCAACTCTCCGACTACGATCCCATGGCCACAAACGTTGCGCATCATAAACTGATCGAAGGTCTCGGCGGCACCGGATACTTCACTTCCCAACCACCAGCCCATCTCGAACCTCTTCCCAGCGCGCCGACACAACACTTCCATCCAGACGACAACGACGAGTACTCTATGGGACACCGCGCCAAGCTGTGTACCATCGCTCTTCCCACGTGGTGACACAGCCAGCTTACCACCACCGCAATTAGCGTGGGACATCCCCGGCCTCCACGACAATACTCTAGATCCCCCAACTTCGCGACGCCACAAGTCGAAACACCAGAAGCAACGCAAACTCGTTTGAAAACTCAATCGATACCAGCCGCGACCGAAAGGTGCCAGCTCCCACGCAAACTTCTTCTCAGTTGATGCGCATTCACACCGGAAGAAGGGCTGACGAACACTTGCTTACCAGCAATGACTGTCGACGCGCTGCTGCCCTGAACTCCTTTCATCAAATTCATAAAGGACTCTGTTTCCCCGTCCCCATGCCCAGCTGCCTGACTTCACATCTTTGCCGCCCCAAATGTCTGTCCAACATAATGGTTGCGGCCAAAGGCAAAGAGAGATGGCCGGCTTCGACGAGTCTCGCAAACTCTAGCCAGAAAGCACTCTGAACCGCTTCGGGTCCAAAAGCACTCGTTATGTTCAAACTTCACAATGCATTGCGATGATACCTAATGACGGCCTCTCGTCCAGAATGTAAAATACACGTTTCGACTCCCGAGCCTGGCACAATCGATGTGCTCTGACCTAGCCTGGGCAATGCCGCGAGGCGTCATGATCGCAGCATGCGGCACAAATGGGACTTTTGCCTCCTTCCATGTATATCCCCCGCTACCGTCCCTTGAAAACCTGCATCTTCGTGAAACTCGTGCCCAATTCAAATCTACCTCAAAATCGAACCGCATTGTTGACTGGGGTGCTGATAATCTACTCTGTGGACTTGATTGCTTCAGTCGCCTCTGCTGCACCAGCCGCTGATTCTGGCGCCTTTTCTTCAACCGCTGGAACTGCTGTCGCGGCTGAGCCCGTTGGGACTTCTGGCGCAGCAGGCACTGCGGGTGTCTCTGTCTTGGGTTCTTCAGCTGGCTTCTCTGGATTGTCCTTCTTCTGGATCTCATCAACAGCTGCTGCTTTCTCGCCAGCGTCAGCTGAAACCTCAGCCGACACTTTCTCAACTGCTTCCTCGGCTGGTAAAGTATTTTCTTTTGGCTCCTCAACCTCCTCGTCGATTTTCTCCTCCGCTTTCTTTTCCACCTCCTCTTTTGCCTCAGTGTGCACACCATTCGTAGTGTTATTTGTAGGCGTACCTTTGTCCTCTTTCTCTTCCTTCGCAGGTTTATCTTCCACTGGCTCAGCTCCAAGGAGCTGGTTCCAGACACCAAGCAATTTGACTGAACGTTCTCGGAAATTGTATTCCTCGTCCTTCGGGATTGAAACCAGCTTCACGATCCCCTTCAGAACCTTGTTTATCTTGGTCTCACGGATGATAGCAACTTCAAGATCACCACCATAAGCTTCCAATTTCTTGATGTAGGTCGCCATTTGCGGCATCTCAGCTTCAGAAGGCTCTTGATCTCGAGACAGGAAGCCCTTCTGCAACTTGTGTCGCAGGAAAAGCACTTCCTTCTGACGTGCCTTTCGAGCCTCAACTGGGTCGAGGGGCGCTTGTTCGACCTTCTCTTCCTCAACCTCCTCTTCAGACTCCTGAGTCTTCTTTTTCTTGTCGGACTTGGGTTTAGCAGTCTTCTTCTCCGCCTTCTTATCGGTCGTGGGGGTCTTGGTGGTGAGTTTGAGCTTGGTCGTCTTAGGAGTCTTCGCAGGCTGTTAGCATTTATTAGTCCACGAACATCGCACACGAGTTGTCAAACACACCTTTTCGGGCTCTTCATCGTCACTCTCAGCGTCCTTCTTCCGCTTTTTGGAAGACTTCTTCGGCGCCGAATCTTCAGCGTCTTCCATGTCGACGTCGTCATCAGCCTTGACCTCTGACTTGCGCTTCTTCTTTTCAGCCTTGGCAGCTTTTTCAGCTTCTCGCTCGGCTCTTCGCTGTTCATCTTCTTGCAAAGCAGCTTCGTGCTGCATCAGCATGTCCTTGTAATACTGTAGATCGTGTCCTTCGGCAGCCACCTTGTATGCCTCAATAAGAGCCTTGGCCTTGCCCTTCTCTGGCACATCTTTGCATTCTTCAGGAGTGATAGGCGTCAAATCGGTGTTTGGAATCCAGCCACTAACGGTGTTTAGTATTATTGACAAACGGAATGATTGGGACCACTTACAACTCGTTAGTATGCAAGAACATGACGGCATACGTCCGATCGGTGACCTTCTTGCCGCCTTCGGCATATGGCTCTTTATAAGTACCATCAGCTTGTATGGCTGTGACTGGACGAGTGCTCAAAAGCACCTCGGGGAGCATCTCCTCATCGCAGATGATGGAGGGCCAGGGAGGATAGCTGCGTAGACGCGCCAGATAGTAATCACCGGGCTTAGCATCGAGATTCGTCATCTTCTGCTTCGATTGCTTCTTCTTGAGAGTTTTGCTTCTATGCTCTGGGACGCCTGCTGATGACTTGCGTTTCGGCTTTGATCCTGGAGCACCATTTGTCTCTGGTGCAGTGCCCGGTGCAGGCTCAGCAGGCTCAGTCGCACCAGTCGCAGGCTCCACGTCCTTCATTTCAGTGTCTCGATCTGTCGTGGGCACTTGCTCCTCCGATGGCTTCTCCGCTGGCTCCTGCGCCTCTGGCAACGGTGGCTGCTGTTCCTCGACCGACTTGACGGGGCCGCTTGTGGTCGGCTCAGGCTGCCCGTTGATGGCTGCTGATGCTGTGCAGGTCAGTAACGCGTCCTCTTTTGGTCGATGGCGACTTACTCTCGGCTGGCTTGCTGTCAGCTGCTGGAGCATCCTCTTTTGCTAGGGCACCCGACATTTCTGCAGCTGGTCCTGAAGCTGGTTCTGCCAGAGAAGGAGGCGCTTTATCCGACGGCTCCGGTACCTTGACTGGCACCACAGTTTGTCCAGCCGTCGCCGAATCTGACATGGTGATTGTATTTGACGAGGTAGTGCGGATATCGCAGGCGCAAACGAAGAGGCCGACTGCGCTATCTGTGATGCAGTCAGCCTAAGCTCACTCTGAGCAGAAACCTGTGCCGGAATAGAGCGTGAGCATTCACGCGATTGTCCATCCATCATGACGCGACGGGCTATCAGGGCTGCTTCCAGCCATCTGTCGGGGCCGCGGAATTAGACTTACCTTTGATGCAGGAGACGCGCAAACAGCCTGGCACGCAAAGTGTGATGTTTTGAGATGAAAGTGTGAGAGTGGTGGTGGGTGGGGGGAGTGCTGTCGCAAGCAAATATGAGTTGGGGGAGAAGAGCTTCCAGAGGGATCAAGCCCGATGCAACTTTCTGAACTGCGGCCGACGCCAAGACTGTACGTCACGCTAAGAGAGTGGTGAGGAGGAGGATAATCGTGCGCGTCCAAGAGCGTGGTATTGTCAGCCTTGAACTGCTTCCACTTTCATATCGAGTCACTGCTTCTACGTTGAAGGAAGAATGCCATCTTTTCGTTCTTCAGAAGAAAATTACATTAGCAGTCCAAGCCACAAACACCTTCGGCAAGAACAAGCCGTTGAGAGATGCTTCATGAGTCGTCCAAGATCTTACTCCTACAGCTCGGGTACCACCGCTGTCTATACGCAACTGCTCTTCCGATCAATCTGCATATATCACGCCAGATCTTGTCTGCTTTTCCTCGTAATTGGAAACGTTGGCTTGTTGAACCTCGATCGGCTCTATTGAAGGTTTGTGCATCCGTAAGCACCAAAGGAACCAGTCTTCAACCGGTAGCAAAAGCAACAGCGCATCATTTGCCCACCACCCCATAACGCAAATTATCGCTCCTGCGACTGCGTCCAGGATGAAGTGATTCGCTGTTGAGACTATCGCGATCAGAATCGAGAAGGGATACAAAAATCCCACCGCGATACACAGTACTCGGCGCGTAGATAGAAGCTTGACATGGGGCGCAAGCTCTGGATGAGTCTGATTGAAGAACGGTAGTCGAAGGAATTTTGACCTCGCATGTTGCGGTGCAAGCGGGATGGTCATGATTGTAATTCCAATAAGTAGTGAATATCCGAAGTGTAGCGAAGGCATGGCGGCCCATTGGTTGCAAAACTGGTGATTTGTTAGCTTATAAAAGCATGCACTGGCCCAGAACCTCTTCGTACCTTGTTGGCTGTCCAGACAGATACTGCGCCTTCCGCTCCGTGGACAGTATCAACGAAACCAAAACTCCTTGCAAGCACACCTTCTTCGCCTGGTACATCGTTATCGCTCAGCAGTCTGGGTGGCATGCACGGCCACAGCGTGAAAACGACAAACGCCATTAAATTGCACATCGCCATTGTTCGTCTTCTAGATCCATAGACCCAGGGCCCAGACGGGGACCCTTGCAGGGATCCGTCGACTTTACCTTCTCCACGGGAAACTCGTCGATGACTTGTGATAGAGTAGTAGTAAAGCCAGACTAAGAACGCGATCGTGCCTGGGATATGTATGAAGGAGTACAGCCAGTTGATGTACCGCATCAGTGTCGGAAACCCCATGAAGAACTGCTGAATTGGCAGTTCCCAGAAAATATGCAACTTCTTCTCAACTTCGATCACTTCGAGCGCATGCTTTCGTGCGATATTTACTGTATCTTGACTTATAGTGAGAGCCGTAAATGCACGCCCTAGCTGGTATACCTGGGGCGGATAGGTCAGCCTTGCGGCCACAAGATAAACCTTTGTGCTATTGCTTACCCAGTAAATGAGACTCCAGTACCACGCTTCTACCAAGAAAGGAAACTTGTGTAACAGTCTACTGAGTAGTCTGTTCCTAAAGACAGCCGTGTTTGGCGTCTGGACCGTACTACTCCATCCTAGGAAACGCAAATGTCGCCGGCGCCATTTATTCGTCTGTGATGGCAGCAGTGACGGGGAAAGCGATCGGGTCTTGAAAGACTGCGATTTAATAATGCCTTCGTCACGTATGCCCTCTTCACCCTCAGCCGCTTCGTCGCCAGATTCTGTCTGCCAGTGGGAGCTTTGACCACTGAATGTGTAATCTGTGGCTCGGTTGACCCAGGCTCCGCCAAGCAACAAGGTAAAAACAATCAAAGGCTCGAGTACCGCGCCGACACCCATCTTTGATCACTCTCCCGTGGCGCAAAGCGTGCCTTGCCCTAGATATGAGTATTGAGTAGTGGAGTAAGGTTTCCGCGAGGTTCAATGAGGACAACGTCCAGAGTAGTCAGCAACACTGCTCAGATGAAATAAATGCACAAAAAAAGGTTGGTGAAGGCGGCCTCGTAATCAGCGAACACGTCAAAGGTACCAGCAAAAGCTTCGCTAACATCATGAGGAATATACCTATTATGCCACAAAATCAGCCCGACAACGGCCTAGAGTAGCATTATTCAGCCGTGATCATCTTAAGTATAGCTCGTAAGCATGGAACCTATTATGCGATGAGAGAAGAAACCTGTCATGGCGGGAAGTCGGCTTCGGCACTGGTACAAAAGCCCGATGAGTGGACAGAAATCGAAGGCCGGATAGTGACAGATCCGGAAACTCGATTGCTAGCAAGCCCAGTTCGGTGACAAGGCTTAGTCATGACACAGAAGCTCGTACAGCGCCACGTTGATGCAAAATGTGAGTGGCCCCGTGAGCGAGCAGGCAGTGTTCTGAATTTGACGTGCTTCAGGGACCTGGTCACGCTGATAAAGATTGCGAGAAGATACGGTTGATTGGACTGAAGGGGATGGATGCAGATGCCGTATTTGTCGTATGAGTAACTGGAAAGCCTATTGTGACAATGAACGAGTGATACATCAGGAATCTCATTTGGATGGAGTTAGTGGAAAGCAGAAGGATCTATCCCTTTCTTGGGATGCAGTTGAAGCTGAAAGCTTTAAGCACCGAAGCACACTTGGCAAAAGCGTATTCATCAACCATGCCTCGTTGCATCATCTACTTTCTGGCCTTTTATGTAGGGCATGCGTCCAAGCTAATCATCTTGTCTGATAGTCTTCTACAGCTTCGATGTGTTGCACAGTCTAGGCTTTCAAGCACCCGAAAGCTCGTGCTGAAGGCTTCCCAGGAAACTGCGCATGCGATCAAAACTGTGGCGCCTGCAAAAGATGATCAGGTGGCACGTGCGGCTGCGCTAACAATGATCGTTGTTCCGCTCACTTCCGGAGCATGCTGATTGGCTTCGTACTGTCCAAGCTCTTCTGTTTTCATGCACATGGTGCTTGACCGTAGCTCACGACTTCTTTGTAACTTTGTCTACTTTGGCTTACAGCTGGCGGCCTGCTCCGAATGGCTCTGTGACTTCTCAGCTTCTGCATCTGGAAATTCTCAGAGCAATCGAAGCTCGCCGTCTAGCACTACGGTCAAACAGTTCCGGAATCCTCAGATCAGGGAATCTCTCTACAAGACACTGCGGCCTCCACCCTTGCCACCAACAACGACAGTTCAACATGCAACAGGGCCACCCGCATGCGCATCTGTGCGTCCGCGCCTCATGATACAAGGCACTCACTTTGTGCCACGTTCTAATAGACCTAAGCTACAAAAGACTGCTACCACTTCTATATTGCCCTCCAAAAAGATCCACCTGGCCAAGCTCTTCGGATGGAAGCCTTCGAATCCGAGTTCGATAGCTGAAGGGATAGGTTCCCAAGGAAGGGTTGAGACACATCCGTAGGCGGCTATCAAATTTGACGGATGTAGCTCGTCGAGTCTTACATCGAACGCTCCTCGAGTAATATCCTGACGAAAAAGTAGTTTTTGGTATCTATGACACTCCCGATCCGACAGTAGGATGTACACAGTCCTTTTTCGTGGTTAAGAAGATTTAATCTCTCCGCCCAAAATTTGCTTTAGCCAAGCGCACAGCTCGTTGACGCCTGCAGACTTAATCAGGAATAAGCTGTCTCGACTCCTTATGTATGTGATACATCTTATTGAGCACTTGAGGTCTCGTTACAGGGATTGAACGAAGATGGCGTGCAAAATGAACGTCGACGTTGTAGAAGAGAGCCAAATAGGTCGTGCCGAACCAGAGGAATTCTTGGTGTTTCATGTAAAGCATAGCTAGGTAGAAGCCGTTGTATAAGGCTCTTGTTGAAGAGATGCACCTTGACCCTTCTCTGCGGAAGAATAATAGGGGCCACCCTTTTGGAGAACGTCACCGTTATGGGTCAATCTGGGGGATCAAGGTACGAGAAGTAGAACAATCGAGACTGCTGGTTCCGTTGTTGTCAAAATCGCTGCGGTCGGTCTGGGAGTTCTGAGATGACAAACTCGATCATTGTATAAATCGTGTCGAGATTGTTCGTGCTGTCCGAAAAAAAGAGGCTTGACAGTATCGGCCCTAACAAGTGCAAGAATCCGTATTGCGATCCTCCCCTCGAGAGTACATCCTGTGAGTTCCTGCCTCTGATTTCAATGTCGTTCTGAGCTAGGTAAAGCGAGAAGGGTGGGCCGCAATTCGTTTTTGCTGGGTAACAGACGAAACTATTGAATGAATTTCAAGGTTCAGCCGATCTTCCTGCCAACATTGCCAATGCCGCTGCCGACAACACTGACAATAAACTGCCCCTCATTCTTCTCGTCGATGGTCGTAGCATCTCTGATACCCCAACCAGCCGCACCAAACGAGCTCAGGTCTCTCGCAAGCTGGATGACATTCTCATTTCCCAGCACATCTCTGCCCAGCTGTACTCTACCGACGTCTTCCGAGCCCATCGACATCAGGATCAGTATAGTACTTGCAGCCTCGAAACTGACACAGCCCCCTCGCTTGATACTCTCTAAAAGCATGAATGCTGCACGTCTGCCAACGTCTTCTGGAGTTTCACCTCCTTCTGCTCCGCTCGCCGCGTCGCTCGAGTAGTAGACGCCATTGCTTGAGCTCTCAGCCACCAAAGATAATCCAAATCCCAATCCGACCTTTTTCTTCTCACTGACTCCGCTCTTCTCGACGTCTACTATTTGTGCCGAGCTGACATCCGAGAAAATATAGACGTCAGGCACCAATTCGTTCAGGACGCGTCTTGCACTCTCAATCATTCTTGCATTGTTCCCACCGCTCACACCAGTGGCACAGGCCACACCTCGTACCCTCTTTACGCGACCTGGTTTCAATAGATGGATTGTCTTCGGCAGCCGCACCTGATGTCCAAAGACAACATGAACTTCTCCAGCACCGCTACGCCCTTTAATTGTGTTACTCGGATTGCTTCTCTTATTTATCCGGATTTCCAGATCTCTCTCGATACCAAATTGTGGGTAAATCGGCAGAATCGCAGTTCGCACACTGTCCACAGAAATGTCTCCCCATTTTTCCACAGCGCTGGTAATCACACCCGGTCCTGTAAACAGCACATTCACCTTCCCTTTACTGAACGGCGCAAGCAGACAGACCGCCAACACCAAGTAGCTCACGCCCCGCCCCACTCGTCCGTCGACTTCATGACGCAACACCCCGTTCGCGTCTGCACCTCGACCTGGCACTGAACCAGTGATCAAACCAGGCTTGTACAGAAGTGTCGTACCTGTATATGAGATTTCAATATGGGAGCCGTTTGTGAGGGATTCGAGGAGACGAAGAAGGGAAATCTCGTGAGGTGCAAGACCGGGGTTGGTGGGATTTTTGGAACGGATCTGAGAGACATGGATTGGTCGGCCGTGAAGCGTTGCAAGGATAAGGCGACTGCAGAGGGACTTGTGGGAGGTGAATTTTATGGGAGGCTGAGGTGTTGCCATTGGGGTCGTGGTTGGCGCGGAAATGGTCAACGACAATGTAATTTTGACTGCTATGCACTGCAGAATTCGGGCTTTGCCTCCTGCGAGACTGAGGTAGCAGAAGCCGCAAGGGTAGTCTGCGACCCTGGATGTGGACAATGGCTTTCTTCAGCGCATTTTGATCCGCGACTGAATTGTTGCATGTCAGGGAATCGCGACAACTTTTTTCCCCAAAAATGCAAGGGCGATGGAATGATGCATCTGCGGCAGCGATACTACTTTTGAAATAGTGGCGCAGGGTTTCTGCCTTAATCTGTCAAAATGCGTCGCTGGGCTCAGTTCTTAGATGAAGCTGGTCGAGGACATTGCCCTGAGTCTACGATTCTCTATGCGCCGTGAATAGATGGTTCAAAGGACAGTCGAGGACTTTGCGTGTCTTTGCAACCTCCATCTTAGCTTGCTGACCGTCTCATGTAGACAACTTTTGCAAACAGCATGTGGGACTCGTTGGATACGGTTTGGGTGTTAATTGAAAAATCATCATCCTGTCAAGCCGCATACCTATTAATCATGAGTTATACGGTTGCTTGTGCTCAACTGATCACCAGACGCAGGCAAGCAACTCAAAATTCATACAAGAATCTAATTCTTCCGATAACGAGGGTTAACCCGTACCTGTACGCCATTCCATGCGTTACCGCCCTTGTCCGTCCAGCTGCAGAAGGCCCACGTAACTATGCTTGTGATGTTCAAATAGAACATCTCAATTCGTCACCGTCTTCTCATCGAAATTGTCACCTTCGTTGTCACTCTGGAACTCACCGAAAGCGCGCGACTCGAGGTCCTCGGGTGTAATCCTGTCTTTCGTCGCACGTCGTCGGAAGAAAATCCTCTTGCCCCATTTCCAAATCTCTGCGCCTATGAAGAAAAGTGTTGCTTCAACGAAGACGATGCCCCATTCCCAGGAGATTCCGGTATGTTTGAAAACATCGTGGTTAATGACCTGCGTCAACGATATTAGCGAGTCTCAAGAAACACGTAATGTTGAGTTTGACCTACCGGAATGTACAAGACTGGGAAAATCGTCACAAAACCAGCAATGATAGCCCAGAATAAGAATTGGTTCCTCCAAACATCGAACATCCACTGGGTAAAGTATCGTTTTGAGCCTGGTGTCATTCGGAAGAAACTTCTCCTCATGTCTACCATCTCCCATGCCAAGAACAACGCGAACCAGGTTAGACATGTGAATGTCGTTGCACGAGCTCTAAACACAGTGTCGCAGTCCGCAGAGTACGAGTCGTTACAATTGCTGCCCAAGTTTCCGTCGCCGAAGGCATAGACCACGAGCACGAAACTGGAGAGGCAAAGTGCTGACATCCACAGGCCGTATGCCAGCATATCGAACATGACCTCGAGTGTAAACACACCCTTCTTCAAACTGACTGGTGGTCGCTCAAGGATATCTGGTGCAGCGATTTCCATGCCTAGACCCATATCAGGCATCCCCGATGTGATCATAATAACCCACAGGATCTCAACCGGAGCTAATGGGAACACCGATAGTCCAGATTGATCTTTGAACACGAGACCGATCAAAAGAGTTGAAGCCTGCGCAATATTCTCCGCTAAGAGATGCAAAATGAATTTCTGGATGTTATCGAACATGCGACGGCCCTCCTCGATAGCGTTAAGGATGGATGCGAAGTTGTCATCGGTCAACACAATATCGGAAGCGTCTTTCGCGACATCTGATCCTGCCATACCCATCGCGATACCGACATCAGAAATCTTCAGTGAAGGCGAATCATTCACGCCATCACCAGTCATGGCCATGAATGCCTTCCGCCGTCTTAAAGCCTCGATCATCCGGACTTTAGTGTTTGGTGCACAGCGAGCTATCACCAGAGGCAACACCGGCAGCTTGTCAAGTTCCTCGTCCGTGTAGTGGTCAAACTGCCTAGCAGTCATAACCATGGCATCGGCGACCTTGGCACTAACTCGGCTCATGTCAGGCAAGATACCCACTTGGGCGGCGATAGCACGTGCAGTGCCTGGGTGGTCGCCGGTCAACATATGTACCTTGATGCCCGCACGATGGCATCGTTTCACTGCATCGGCAGACTCAGTTCGCGGTGGATCGTACAGACCAATTAGACCTCGAAATACGAGTTGGCGTTCAATTTCCTCTCTCGGTGGTGGGCCATCACGGCTTGCGCGGCGGCCAGAGGATGGGTTGTACGGTCGGCTGGCGAGCGCGAGGACTCGGAGACCGAGTGAGGCTAACGCTTCCATGTTCTCGAGGATCGTATTCTTTATTTGATCGGTCATTTCTGTTTCTTTGTCGCCTTCCCAGATCACGGTTTCGCAGGTGTCGATCACTCGCTCGACAGCGCCCTTCGTATAGATCATTTGGGATTTGTCGGCTATGTCTTCGAATATCGTAGACATTTTCTTGACGTCGCTGTCAAAGGGGTATTCACTAACCTGCTTATATTTGGGGTTCTCGCCGTCAAGGAATTTGGATCTATTGTAGCCAAATCTGGATGCGAATACTTGCAATGCAATCTCGGTAGGGTCGCCACGTGCCTGCCATGTTCCCTCTTTGTTCTTGTAGACGTGGGCAAGGTTTGCGAGGGACGCAACAAGC
Organism: Herpotrichiellaceae sp. UM238; assembly: GCA_000315175.1. Lineage (NCBI taxonomy): Eukaryota > Fungi > Ascomycota > Eurotiomycetes > Chaetothyriales > Herpotrichiellaceae > Herpotrichiellaceae sp. UM238. The sequence continues at coordinate 57,806 of AMYF01000145.1, read as the reverse complement.
ATAAAATCTCGCAGCTGGGTGTTGTCATCAAGGAGTGTTTCTGCATCATATTTGTCACCAGTTTTCTCATCGCTCTCGTCTGAGCTATCTTTGGCAGACCTCTCTGTGAAAAGCAAGTCACCGAGCTCCGGATTGAAGGGTTCATTAGTCACGTCGACGGAATATGTGCCCTTGCTGGGAACCCAGCATTTCTTCGCTACCATCTTGCCTTGTGTCAGAGTTCCCGTCTTGTCTGAACAGATGTCCGTGACACCGCCAAGCGCTTCGAGGGCATCCATCTTTCGCACGATAACATGACGTTGGACCATTCGCTTCGTGCCGACAGCCATGGTGATTGTAAGCACCACAATGAGTGAGGCTGGAATCATAGACAAGCCCGTAGCAACGGCGTAAATGATCACCTCAGAATTGTTCGAGAATTTGTTCGCGGCAAGGACAATAATGGCGCACACAACGGCAATCCCGAAGAGGAGCATAGCTAGTCGAGAGAGTTTCTTCTGCAGAGGTGTGCCAACATTGACACCTAGAAATCGTCCAACAGCATCTGCGAATGTAAGTGTCCATGATTCCACGTGCCGGAGAGGATGCGTTGTGCCATCAGGGCGGCGTTTGACGGGTCGGACTTTCGACTTGTCCTGGCGTAAAGCGGTTGCAATGGAACCAATCTCTGTGTGCATTCCGGTTGCGAAGACCAGCCCTCGAGCTCGACCTTTCGTAACGGTGGAACTGCTGTAAGCAACGTTGAGACGATCCCCAGGACCAGTATCTTCCTCAAAGACTGCTTCCTCGTCCTTGGCCACCGGCAGCGATTCACCAGTGAGCAGTGCCTCGTCGGTCTCGAAATTGAGTGACTCGAGTAGCCTTAAATCTGCCGGCACCGTATCTCCTAACTTCAATTCGACCAAATCACCAGGGACTAGTTCAGCCGTTGGAATATTTACCGTTTGGCCATCACGTACCACATTTGCAGTGGGAGAGCTCAGTGACCGCAAAGAGTCCATGGTCTTCTCTGCGTTGTACTCCTGAAAGAAGCCAACCACGATGTTTAAGATGATGACTCCAGCTACGACTCCTCCCTCTATCCATGACTTGATGGCAAGTGAAACGACCATGGCCATGATCAGTACCAACATCATAGCATTCGCAATTTGCCGTAGCAGAATCTTGAATGGTTGAACACCTGGTCCATCATCGAGCTCATTCCGTCCATACTCATTCAGCCTCGACTGTGCTTCACTTGCAGATAATCCTTGTTGCTTGTCGGCGTTCAACTCACTGACAAGTGTGTCGCGATCAAGTGAATGCGCAGGCTTCGATGTAGGCTTATTAGCCTGGCCAGAGACATGCTTCTGTTCTTCCATCTGCATCGAGGTCTGCGTTAGAAAGAATGACAGCAAAAGATTGTAGGCAGAGTTTTAGGACTGGTAGGATATCCATGTTCGATATCATATGCATATATTTGGGAAAAATTTCTCCTTTCGGAGCAGAAAGGTGGGATCTGTGACTATGATGCATGAACAATTTTGCAGATCGCGCGAGGCGGCAAGGCGGTTGTCGTTGCAAACCAACCGAGCGTCAAACAAGAGCCACGAGATCTTGTGTAATTGCGCAGTGCCAAGCAGGCGCTAAAGCACCTTGCGCCCATGATAACGCCTGGCCTGTTGGGACCTTTGAATTTCTCAGGCGTGTTTAGGCAACACCATTGTGAACGTTGTCCACAATCCCAAAAGTAGATTTTGCCGAGGTCACGAACATCAATGGCCCTTCTCACACTGTTCTTCGGGGACTATTCTATGGCGTAGACTATCAGGCAAAGCAGAAGTCTTTCAAGTCGTGAAAGTGAGGTTAGGCTATAGTGAGTGGCTGTCTTACTCCGTATTTTCCCATGATTCTCAATAAGACAATTCTGTGAAGTGCGGTTTGGACGCCTGCTATATTTGGCGATTTCATCTAACATGTACGCTATTGTCCTCCATTATACGGCTTCACGCACGCTGGCGATGAGAAAGACCCAGAGTCCGCTCGCTTGTTCGCGGGCAACGAACCAGTGGCGTTCGAGGCCTCTCCGACCATGGGTCCTTGGCTCTTGGGAGCTTGAACATCCTCGCCGCGATGGGCCCAGACCGACGAATAGAGTGTACAGCGTTAAGACGGATGCCACACCCGAAACCTCCTTGCGGAAATCTCATAGGGTTTAAATTTTGTGGGTACACCCTTTCTGGGTTCGCTGCTCCATTGCATCACAAATTCTCAACGTGCATGGCTTGCCCGATATCTTTGGGGTTTTCACCGCTACCCATAGGTACACCGTGCAATGGAAGAGTTCGGTTGAACCAATCTTCGCCGATCCATTGGGAAAAGTCAAGCTTGGCACACTGGTCCCAGTGTCATCCAACAAGAGACCTAAGTAAAACCTTGTCAGCCTGGCAGCCATCAAGTGAGACTTCCAAATATCGACCGACTACTAAGCTCCAACAGGCGAAAAGCTAGTACAAGCTATTGTTCCAGGACTTAGAGTGATATTCTGGTATCGAGAAAGGACGGGAAGCACTTCGCGAAATTAATTGCATAATGATGCGAGGTTGTTTCAGTCCTATGGTCACATAGTCACCTTCACTTGCCGGAGTAAGCGATGTCAGATACGGTGCTGCCAAAACGCACCAAGAGGTATCATAGAAGGTCGCCCTGGGCGTGCGATGAGTGCAAGCTCCGAAAGAAGAAGTGTGATGGAAATCAGCCTTGCAGAACATGCACGCTGTATGAGAAAGGTGAGTATTAATGTTCTTGATTGATAGAGCTTCTGATGAAGTTAACTGTCACAGATTGTACCTATGAGTCGCGAACGCGGCCATCCCAACCTCCGACGCAGAGGATCAGAGAGCTCGAGGAAAGTCTTCGTTCGGTGAGGGATCTTCTAGGTCGGTTGAAATCTGAATTGTCTGGCGATAGGCTCATGGACGTCGACCGCATGTTGGAGTCACTGAGACCGGCAGCTGAAGAGGCATCGCACGTCCCGTTCTCGCCGACATCAGAAGCTGCGACTTCACCTGAAGCATTAAGGAGTATGCTGGTGGGCCGGGGACGTCTTTTGCGATCCAACAACAAATCTTACTTCCACGGTCCATATTCAGGTCCAGCCGTGATTTGCTCCGTACTTGAGTTCTTCGAGAGGACGAATTCGGAAGAGATGCATTCGCACGTTATAGAGCTATTCGATCTTGCAGACGCGACGGCGAAAGTCGAACCCGCTGCTTCAGACTCAGATACGTGCTTACCAGAAAAGTCAGAAGCTGCCAACCTTTTCAACGTCGTGCTGGCACAAACGCATCCTTTCTTGCAATTCTTGGAGCCAGGGATGTTGTGGGACTTGCTTGACACAGTGTACGCCGGTCAACCTGCAGGCACCAGGTCTGATGATGGAGACTTGGCGTTTTACCACATATTGCTTGGGCTCGGAACAGCTCTGGAACTCTCCCAACATCGTGCAAACGGTTGCGACAGAGCGATGGCAAAAGCGTAAGTTCAGAGCTGTAACAGCACGAATAGCGCTGACTTACAATACAGAATCGGGCATTTCTACAAGTCCCAACATCTTCTTGAGCCCACGGCCATTGATGACCTACTACGCTTACAAAGTGTCCTCTGCATTATCGTCTTCCTTGTATCCATCTCGCGTCTCTCGAGTGCCTATACGTATATCAGCATTGCTTCGACCTCCGCTATCAAGCAGGGGCTGCACATCACGGGAGCGAATGGGACACCGCGGAGCAATGCTCAAACGAGGACGCAGGACCAGATTCTCACAACGTTGGTCAGCATTGATCTCTATGTCAGTACTGTTCTTGGCCTGCCTCCGCTCATCAACATCGACACCGCAGGCACGACATTAGATGTCACCAGAGAGTTTTCCCAAACACCCCAACCGAGAAGTCAGGGCTATTTTGGCGATAAAAATGGGCGGCGCCACTCGCAATCAATCTCTGGCGATATCAGCTCGAAATACTGCCAAATCATGTCTTTAACCGCATCTGTGCTATGGGACTTCAGCTCCCTGTCTACGGACCAGACAAACTCATCTGCCGCATCCGAAATAGACACGCACATCTTGCGGAATGCTGAGAGAGACTTGATGTCATGGACAAAAGGTATAGGCATTGCTGTTTCGCCGAACGTCCCCGACAGTGATGATGTGCCCGTCCGCATATCTGTGGGCAAACACGAGCTGGAAGTGGCCTTTTACTGGGCGCAACTGCTTCTGTACTTGCCATTTCTCCACTATCTTAGACCTCTTGCAGCCGGGCAATCTGTGCCTGATTCTCTATCGCGTCCTGCCTTGACCTGCTTGAAAGTTGCTGTCAATGTTATCGTGCGTTGTGACACTCTTCTCGGCTCACAATCAGATTCCGAGGCGTGCAGCTATTTCATGCATCCAAGCAACTGGACTTGTATTTACACTGTTTTTCTTGCAGTCGTTGCACTGATATTCCTAATCTCCATCCACGAAGGGACGAGCAGGCCAAGTGAGGCGTGGCGTCACGCAGAAACCGGAATCAGGATATTGGCAGCTTTGAGATGTAAATCTGGCGCCGCAAGCCCATGTCTGGCCATCGTTCGGGATCTGGTGCGTCAATTGTATTATACGGTCGACTTCGATATTGAGGACATTTTGAGACGCACGCCGCGAGCGTGTCAGCGGCTTGTCGGCGCGAATGAACCGCATATTGCGGCCGATTCTGGCGTACGGAGTGTATCAGTAGATCCCATTTCGCGACAACCGTCGACAAACGATGTTGCCATGGCCAACGCTGATAACCATTTACTCGCAGCAGCAGCGCCGGTGTTAGGTGAGATGTCCTCCGCCGATAAGATGCTTGCCACTGCTCAAGGCATGCCGACGACCACAGAGACAACGGCATCTGTCGATATCATTCGCTGATTGCCAGCGTGGCAGCCAAGCAGTGCTTTACTGAGTATGGAATTGCTTCAATTTGGGCAATTGCTTAGCCCCTTCAGTCTTATTCGCGGGACTAGCCTCCTCGTCAATTATCGAAAACTTATCGCTAGGCAGCATAATGGCTCGATCGAGTCTGACCGGTAGACCTCTGTGCCTTCCTCGTATCATCATCGCGCAGATCACAAGCTTGCTGAAGACTTTGAATTGGCCTGAAAAGCTTGTGTTCGAACTGGGATGCCCAAGACTCAACCCGACATTGCCGTACGCACTAGCCACCTCGAAGAAGACTGGAAAGACCTGAAAAGTCGGGTCGGTCTCATCCATGATTCTATCTGCTTCAGCGCAACAGATACAAAAGGTTCCCAAGAAGATGTACCACAAGTCGAAGGAAAGCTGATTCCGGACGTGTGCTCTGAGGTATGATTTCCCACCTTCTTCGGCAAAAGATCCAGGGTCTTCGTCGTCCTGGTAGATTCCGAGCGAAGACTCTTCGTATGTGTTGCTCGAACGGACGCTGATGGCGATTGGAAAGATAGACACGTACATCATGACTAATAAGCTGAATTGGACGCCCGGGCTGACGTTGGCGAGATTAAATGTTGAAGTACCAGTGTGTCGGGATGATGCGGCCTGGAAAATACTGGAAATAAATCGAGGTGCAAGGGGCACGACCGTGATCTCAGGGTTGTCCAAATCAAGGCATATAATTAGAATGACATCGACAATATTCAGAGCGATGAGAATGCCGGCCAAGATCCATGTTGGTCTTGATGGAAAGAGTAACGTATAGCAGCGACGAGGATGGTCGAGTAAGAATCGCAGCGGTTCCTGAATCTTATGGTCTTTGCGATACAGTTTCGACATCGTCCAGATGAGAACGCGGAGACAGACAGGATAGAACGTGTGCCCGGCGTATGCCAGGATGGTCATAACAGTGATCGGGAAAACGGCATCTCGGAAGGTGATCATGCTGTCTGGCGTCAGGGTGAAGCCCAAATTGTTCGACATTGTTCCCGCTGAATATATTGCCCTAGGAATAACGTCTATTAGCACAGCCTGCGGAATGGAGTATTACTAGGACGATCATCGAGAAAACTCACCACCAAGTCTGGTTGATACCCATATCGGCGAGATAGTTCCGATACTTCGGTTCCGGAGTCAAATGAATCCATGGAGTCAGGCAAATGATACCAATCAGATGCAAAGAAATATAGTACACCAAAATGACTTTTAGCAACAGCTTCAAAGAGCGATACTCAATGCCGCCAAGACGGTTTTTGTCTTCCTCGGAGAGGTTGGCAAAGTTGCTGTTTCGGCCAATAATAGCGTTAGCCGATAGCTTCCATCTCTCCGTCGCGGACAATTTTCGCTGGGCAGAGCGGCTGCGAGAACGAGATCCCGAATCGAAAGAGCGGGATCGTGACAGTGGACGATTGCCAAGGTTGCCGTGACCTGCGATGGGATCGCTGTCGCCAAGGACGAACACGTTGGTGATTACGCGATGGATTGAGATGCGGTCTGGGCTAGGGCCACGGAAGGCACGTCTTTGTCTCAGGCGAGACGATGCTTCTTGGGCTTCGTTTGAGACCGTTCTGATTAGAGAGGGGAGCGTTTGAGGATGGATACGACTTCTTCCGCGTTTCTCATCGACGTCTTCTTCGTTGTCTGAAGGCAGATTTGGTTCTGGCGGAGCTGTTGTAGAGCGTCGAAGCGGATGGACGACGTCAGGCGCGAATGTGATGTGTCCAGGTGTTTGAGGTGTCTCAGCACTGGCAGTTGGCGGCAGCATAGTATGTGCTTTGCGGATCCCCAGTGTCGGGGAAGGTAGAGGAGGGCTGTCGTATGATGTTCGTGGTTCTGAAACACTTGATGCTCGTGGATCACGAGATTGATCTAAAGCTGTCTCTGACGTGTTCAAGCGCTTCTCAGGAGCACCATTGTAAGCCGGTGCGTCACCCGTGGACTCAGAGTCCGGTCCCGACCAGCTCTGCGACCGTTCAGGCACATCTTTACCATCAGAAACATTGGCGGTAATAGCTTTAGCCTCTTTGAGCACAGGTTCAGTCTTCGCTGAGTGTAGAAGACTAGCATTTGCCTTTGCCTTCAAACGTTGCCTGAAATAGAAGAAGCGGATGATGACAATGAATATGCTGACAACTTGCATGTTCCCCAAGACGGGGATGAAGTAGAGGGCTAACTGTTGGTAGAGTGCTAGCTTGTTGAGATCGACGACATTGAGCCCAGATTCTGTGCTTCCACTGACGCCGAAGAAGTAGGCGTTTGTGCTAGATAGGTTGCCATTTGGAAAGAGGATGACAAAGCCCAAGATGCCTAGAAGAAGCACGTAGAAATCTGCGTAGCTATGTCAGTACGATGGCGGGTCCGTAAACAGAACTGCTCTGAAGAAGTGATGCAGGAGACTAACAATGTAATGTTATGAAATCGAATGTCAGCTTCATCATATGCGCTTGCAGCGCGTCTCCTTATCCTTTGAACTCCTACACCAGGTTCAATTGAACCAGGACTGCAGCGGGAGATTGAGATATAACATCTTTGGACATGGTTGACAATACCATTGAATCGGACACGCGATGAACGACTTGCTATGAGGTATTTCCCATTTGAGGCCGTGAGAACTTGCTGTCCACACCGTCTTCGCACGTGGGCAAGAGAGGCGAGCGACGATCCGGATAAGGTCCACGAGAAAAGCTTGCCTGTGAGTGGTCGGCTCTGCTTGTGTTAGCTTCACCGAGGTCAGCCAAGGCCGTGGCAAAGATGGGACTGGGCAATGCAGAAAGCATTGGCATCTAATGTTCGGATCCATCTTTGTGGCTATGCATGTAAGCCATGCAGAGCTACAGGGAAGCACATGTCGGGCTTGGCCCAGAGTTTGGCTTGGGGGAGTTGAGCAGGTTTGAAAGCGCGAGACTTTCAGGAGGGACTCAAGGGGCGGTGCTTAGTTTTGCGAGGAATCTGTGCAAAATTCCACCTCAGCTGGTCTTGGTATGGCGCGGGGTAAGCTTGACTCTTGGGCGCACAAGCCAAGATCGCACAGGTTGTGTTGCTTAGAACATCAAGGCTTGGTATCAGGTGAGTGCCGAAGTGAAGGTTCTACTCTATGTATATGATAGACATATACACATTGGCTAAGCTTTTGAAACTTTACCTTAATCCTTAGTAAAGAAAATTGAAGTTCTCGGAAGGAGATTTATAGTTACAATCACCGAAGCACAACAGGAATAGGGACAATCAAAAGAATAATTATTACCAACACACACACACAGACACATTCCCTCTCTCCTCTCTCCTCTCTCCTCTCTCCTCTCTCCTCTCTCCTCTCTCGCTCGCGCGCGCGCGCACTCACTCGGAACGCATGAGACCTGCCAATTCTTCCATTTATGCCTTGGAACCAAGTAGGCTTCCGAATTCATTTACCGCTGCACCTATCCTCGCAGCAACTCTAATGCCAGCACTCACGCGAAAATGCCGAGGTTCTCTATAAGCAATACAATGGACTCGTCCTCCTGTTACCTTCGCAGCAGCTTCGATATGCTTAGCAGCACAGCCCAGGTGAGAACTCTGTCCATAATGAGTTTGATCTGTTACTCATATCACGCATTACCGCTTGAAAGCCTGACTTCGGATCATCGAGGTCCACCTTTGGTGTTCGATGCGTCAGGGTTGTTCAGCATGTATTCAATCTCATTGTAATAGATGATGCGTTTCGAGTTCGAGATGAAGGGCTGCGGCGTTCCTTCGCCGTGGATAAGGTCTATACACAGGGCCTTGATAACCTGTTCCTGAAGGAAGCTCTCACAACTTTAGCTGCGGACGGAATGTAAGGATTACTTGGTTATGATAAACGTTGTCGAACCGACAGTCCATGTGCCACCTTGGATGTGGTAGGAGGGAACGGACGGCCTGATGGTGCTGCAGTTACCAATGGTCGTAGAGGACTTCAAGAAGGTGAGCAGTCATCTCCGTGAGTAAATGCGAATAGATAGTTTCAGTGGATACATCTTTAGGCTCGACCTGGCAGCTTACAACACTGCGTCGGTTGGCTTGACCAAGTAGTCCGCTATAGCATCTGGGAAGATCGCCTGCCCGAAGTCAATCGCTTTGCACTTCGTATTGTCCTTTCTGGTCGGTTGAAGTTCAAGTTCGTATCAATCGTTGTGGATCAGTTGTGAGTCCTGTCTTCAGCAGAGTTGTGTCTCTCTTCGAATCTTATGGGCGTTGCTTCGTCTCGTGCTGGTCAGTCAATCGAGACGTTTCATTTGTGCCTTCGTCCTCCGAGCGCTCCTCGAAAGTGGAGACATATGTACTCGAAATTACGCTTGAACATAAGAAGCGTAATGCTGGGAAATGCAGCTTGATTTTCGGCGCGCCAATACGTCTCGCTGTCTTGAGAAGCTCGTCTCTTAGACCCTGCGCCAGCTAAAGGCTGATGCACATCGTTGAAGGAGGCGACGCCGGATTCACCTGTCATGACACCAAAAAATCCAAAAATTCAGTGGTTCTAGCAGGGCTCGAACCTGCAACCTTGGCGTTAACAGGCTATTAGCACCACGCGCTGACCAGTTGTGCCATAGAACCGCTCTCTGATTGTTGAAATGAAGTGTTGCTTTGATATATATATCTGAAAGATTGAAGCAGTATTTGCACGTGGGCTCTCTGGCACGTTGACCGATCGTGCCTGCCGACATTGTTGGTCGGACCCTGACATCCGCAATTTTCGCTCAAACCCTCAAATCATGTTACGAAGCTCGCTTTGGATTGATGGTCCAGGTGTTGCAGACCACAAGTCTGGTTGATTTGCTATTCTCTTCAGCCACATTTTTGCAAGTGCTCATCAGTCGGTCATCCCCTTCAATCGCTTAGGTTCCTTCCAATCAGCTCTTTAGGTGAAGGCGCTCGAGACTTGCGATCTTTGCTCGTTGCAATAGAAGCATCTCGGTCTCGCGTCGATGATTACGTGGATATACTGAGTAAATCAATCCTCCTCTCGCTCCTTCAAATTTATGATTTTGCAAGATCCGCTACAGCAATAATCTAAGGTACATATGGATTGTCAAGCACCTGGCGATACCGGGAATCCAAATCCCAAAGAGCAGGACTTGTTTCTCAATACCACAAGAGGTAGGCTTACAATTGCCCTCACAGCTTCCTTAATTATAGTGACCGCTTCACGGGCAAGAGAACGACTAGTTCAGCTACAACAGCCGGGTTTGCCCCCTCACGACGCTTCCAAACAGGTTGACATTAGTGCTACTCCGGGTAACATCGCTCCGCAAATCAAGGGGCAAATTACTGCATGATATTCTCGAGGCACATGTCAGCGTTGTTAAACCAGGCGATGGTGTCATGAGAATGTCGTCTGCGATGACACATAAACCGTTGCCGAATAAGCTATTAGCGAGTCAAAGCCGGAAGAAGGCACTTCTCCGACTGAAGCTGCAGGAGTCACGCCTCCGCTAATCGGCATAAGTGCCCATTCAAGGTGAGTTATAACGATTTACCTAAACCGGCTTCTGACTGAAATCGGAAAAGGTAAGCCTGGCGAGAATAGTAGTTAATAGAATGCAGTCATGCTAGGCGAGTATGAGACAAGCCTTGCAGAGAAGAAAAGTCGCGATAGGCACACCTCATATCGAAGTTGTTGCCCTTAAGCACTTCCCCGGGCAGCTTAGCGGAGACCCGAGCCTCTAACAGGTCTTAACTAGCGTGTTATCAACATTAAATGTATTAATATAGCTTAGTTAGTAAGGGCCTATTATATTCTTTAACGAAATAACATTTATAGGCTCCGCAAGGCTATTAAAGACCTTATTAAACTAATGAAATACGGTAAACTAGTTAATAGTTTTTATAAAACTATCTTAATTTAGTAACTCCCTTAGCATCTTAAAGTTTAATACCTTACCTCGATAATCTAGTTTGCCTCGATTAAGGCGCAACTCGCTGATAAGGCAGTAAAGATAAAGGAGAAGCAGTATAAATGTAAATTTAATAGAGCACTCTCGACGATGTGCGATATAGCTATTATCGCCGGATATAGTAAGCAAGTCCTCTTACTCTAAAGACCGCTAGCTTATATATTACTAGCTCCCGTATAATCTCCTTATCTACTTCGCTCTTAAAATCTATAACGATACGGGAAAATTAGAGAACTAGGCTAGAATGCATCTGTAAGTATATTAAAGCCTTATATTACGCCTACTAGGTATATTTCTACCTAAGGCACGCCTACGGCGTGCTATCGGTAGACCTGCTAAATATTTCTATACCTGCCTAAGGTATATCTACGGTATACCTACGGTACCTACGATAAGGCGAAGCAGCTACGCCGCTATACTATATAGCTTCCCCCTTCTCCGTTTAGTTACTTAACTTAAACCCTTAAGCGTTAAGTCGTTATTAATAGACTAGCGTATTATTACGACTTAGCTATTCTGCGGCTAAATTACCACCTATAGAAGAAAGGTAAGGCGGAAGTTACGTGAAAACCGAGAAAGGAAATACCTAGATAGATAATAAGATAGAAAGGATCTTACTATCTTACTAGCTAACTACGCTATATTTCCTAATATAGAAAGAAGAAATAGCTATATAGATTACGACTCTTCTATATTTATAACTTACGTAGTTAACTTAAGTATATAATTCGATACTTAATCTAGTACCTACGGACCTCTATTCTAGCTATACTATATCCCTATTCCTTAAAAGACCTAACTAGTATACCGTAACACTTCGTTATAGACGGTTTATAACACGTATATAAAATTATAGCTCTTAAACTTAATCTAACTACCGGTATCTACGCGGTTTAGTAATTCTTAACGCTTTATTACGCTAGCTATTTAAATTAAGCTTACTTCTACGCGTCGGTAGCGCCGAACGGCGAATAGGATTAAAGGAAAGAGCTAAAGCCTATAGCGCTAAAAGAGAGGTAAGAGAAGAGAAGTACGACTAAGTATAAATAATATAAGAGACTATTTAGCTAAAGATATTAACTTCTTAAAGCGATAAGAATAAATAACCTAATAGGTTTCGTATATAAAATTTAAGAAATAAACTTATTAAAGATACGCTATAGCTTAAATAAAACTTAATCTTCTTTAATAAAAATATATCTAATAACTTTATAAAGAAAGACTATATTAAATTTCTTAAGTAAGCGATAGCGAAATAAGGAAAAAAAATAATAGTAAGTTAATTTTAAAGCACTTAAACTTTACTTTAAAAGTTAAAAGCCTTATTTTTTCTATTTTATATAAAAGATATTAACGTTTTAATTTAAAAACTTATATTAAATTTTTTTTAAACTAAACTATTTAAAGCTAATAAAGATATTTATTTTAAAGATATAATATAAATTTAAGAGTATTTAAAATTTATAGCGTTTTCTTAATAACTTAAATGTTTATTTTTATAATAAGTATATTAAAAAGAATAATTTAAAAAAAGTATATTTAATTATATTTTATTTAATAAAGGATATAAAGAATTATTAAGCTTATAAAAATACTAATATTAAAATATAAAAAAAGTTTATAATATAATTAAAAAATATAATTAAGAATTTTATTATTTAATTAATAAAAGCTACTCTTAAAAGTTAATATATTTAATAAAAAAATAATTAATTTATAAATAAGTTATTATAATAGCTTAAAAACGTAAAAAAGAAGATTATTTATTATAAGTTAAATACTTTATAAATAAAAGTATTATTAGGCCGCGTAGGTACCGGTAATTAGATTAAGCTTAAGAGCTATAATTATCTATATACGCTAGTCTATTAATAACGACTCAACGCTTAAGAGGTTAAGTTGAGTGACTAAACGGAGAAGGGGGAAGCTATATAGTGTAGCGGCGTAGCTTCGCCTTATCGTAGGCATACCGCAGGTATACCGTAGATATACCTTAGGCAGGTATAGAAATAGTTAGCAGGTCTACTAATAGTAAGCCGTAGGCGTGCCTTAGGTAGGAATATACCTAGCAGGCGTAATAATTACCCTCTCTCTAAAGGCCGTTATCCTTAACGTGCCTTCTTAATATATAAACCTAGAATTATAATTATAATTTATTTTATTAATAGAGTCGATAGTATAGTAGTTTATATATTATAAACTAAGTTAGTTTATAAAGTTCTAACCGTTTTAAAGGTCCTAGATTTAAGTTCTAGCCGGCCCTTCTTTTTCTTTTCTCCTTTTTTTTTTATTTAAATATAGAATTTATTTTTATATCTAACCCTACCGTTTATATACCGTTAGTATAGTCCCTATAGGCTTATTACTAGCCTTTAGTAGTAGTAATATTATCTTTACTTCTTTATATTCTCTTTCTTTACTTTACCTTATAATAATATTTATTTTAGTTATTACTTACGTAGTAACGGTTACTATAAAGGAAAGTTAAGTACTTATAGGTATAGATAATAATATTACTAATAACTTTTATTCTTCTTTCTCTTCTTCTATTCTAATATTTATAATATATATACTTAATCCGTTATAGGTCCCGCGCTAGTAATATACTAATAATATAGTAGCTAAATAAGTTTCTTATATCGGCTCTTAGGCTATTAAAGATCCTCTTTAATACTAGCGATATCTACGTAAGTTATATATATTTAATAGTACGTATAAAGTTTCTAGCTAACTCGGTATTTAGTATAAAGAATAATTTAACCTTTAATAAGATTAAACGCCTCTTCGTTATAAGATACGTTAAACTAAGTAGTTAATACTTCGGCTACTATAAAGGCGCTAGTAGTATTAACTACTAATATAAAGCGATAAGTTATAGCTACGGCCTATCGTTAGTCTATAGTAGCTATAGGTAAAGCTTATATATTATAGGTATCTTAGACTATTTAAAAAGTAGTAAATTAATTCCTTATATATATTAAGAAGCGTATATAATTTACTTATTTATAAGTAGTTAACGTTTCGGCTGCTAAAATATATACGATTTATCTCTCTTTAAGAATATTTATTAATATAGAATAGTAAAAATATTTAAATATACGCGTTCGCTTTTAGTAAGAGTATAGAGAATACTAAGCGGTAAGATAAGCGATACTAGGTAAAGTAAACTAAGGCTTTTAAAAAGTTTTAGCTTAAGCTCTAGGATAGTTATTAAGCTCGTAAGCTTAAGGCTAAAATTATATACGCCTATTATACTATTTTATATAAAATACTAACTGCTAATAGATAAACTTACGTCTTTTATTTTAAACTAATAAAGAGCCTATCGCTTTATACTTCTAGAACGATAAAGCTAAAGATAAATTAGACGAGAAGGATATTAAAAGAGCTAAAAAGAAGGTTAAGAATAAAGAACTCTTTAATAAGTTAAAGCCTCCTTTCTTTATATATTCTTTTCCTTAACGAATATAAAATTAGCTATTAATATTATAAAAGTATAAATTAATATACCTAAAAAAACTAAGCTCCTTAATTTATTCTCTCTCGCTAGTATCTTAAAAATACTAGAGAATAATACTATAGAGTTAGATTCTATACCGATAGATACTTAAACTAATATAAGTATCTAATATTATATAAACCTTATTATACTAATTATATTCTAAAATAATAATAATAAATTCTAGCGAGTAGTATCTCCTTAAGAGAATACTCCTATAAGTACCTCTATTAAAGAGGTTATATTATCTTCGCTACCTCTTAACCCTCTATCTCTTACCGTTTATAACTTTACGCGAGAGTATAAATTAGCTTAGTATTAAAGGAGAGATATTTAAGATTATTTTCTATCGCGGCGATAATAGTTTAGTTCGCGCCTTAAGCGTAATATAATTATCCTCCTCTACTTTTATACTTACTTTTACCTTTATAAAAACTTTTATACTACTCCTTTTACGTATACTAAATACTTTATAAATTCCTAGCTATCCGCTGATTTATCGAACCCCTTTTATTATATAAGATATCGTAGTCGTTTACTCTTATCTTATACGAAGAGAATACTATTAACTTTTTATTTCTCTTCTTCTTTAATATTAATAGATTCTAAAGGTATTATATCTTTACGCCTTTAATAGAGTTTAAATAAAAATACGTAGAAGATAAAATATAATCGTTTAAACTTCTTTAATAGTTTAAGTTAATACGTATTCTTTCCTATCTTCTATTTAATCTTAAACGGCTCTAGGAACTTATTTACTAGCTTTTTACTAATATAATAAAGTTAGATATATTTTAATACGAGTATAACTTCGTTTTTCGGCTTTAGCTCTTAGGCCTTCTAATATTAGTTATATTAGGTTTTAATCTTACTAATAGTATACCTTTAGCTTATCTCTAGCTTATAGTAAGTATCTTATAGCTTCTTAACTCGAATCGCTATTAAAGTATTCTTTAATTATAGCGGCTCGCGTTTAACGTTTTATCTTATCTAGAGTATAAATATATATACTAGCTTAAACGATAATATACTCGTTATTTCGCTATTCGTACTATTAATTTAATATTTAGTACTACTAAGTAGTATTACCTAGTCGTTTTACTTATAGTTTAAATAATATTAAAGGTAATATTCTAGCGTTTAGTTTATTCTTTTAGTTTACTTATTCGTCTTAGAATAGAAGGCCGTTAATAGCCTTCTCTTAATAGCTAACTAATAGTAGAACGTTACCTAGTATTTTAATATAAAAAGCGATCCTCTATTACTTACGATTAATACTAGAATTTTAAAATTCTTTATAACTTTCTCTATAAATAGCTTAGCTAGGCCTTTAGCTATAATACTATTCGTATATAAAATTAGCCTTATTATCTTAGAGTAGCGATCTATTATAATAAGAATAGAATTATATACCTTCTCTTATTTCTTTAAGAGTAGTAGGCTTACTATAAAGTCTATAGTAAGGTTCTACTATAGCTCTTTTAGTATAAGGAGATCGGCTATTAAGCTATATAGCGTATACCTTAAAATCTTTATTCTCTAGTATATATTATATATTATAACGTATTTATTAATTTCTTTACGTATTCTAAACTACTAATAGTAGTTACGAATCGCTATAAGAGTCTTCTTTTAGTTAAAATAACTATTCTACTACGAATTATCGTAATTTATATATATAATCTTAGCTTTAATAATTAGGTTCGAGATATAAACTACGCTATTCTTTCTTACTAATCCCTTTAAGTCCCTTATTTAATACTTTATATAGAGAGTATTAATAATATTTCTATCTTAAAACTACTACTACGTTTCTTTTATAATAAACTTATCTATAAATTAAACTTCTTAAATATAAGTCTTAAACTTTATATTAAAGCTATCTTTTTTAAGTTAGTAATAGATTATTAGTATAATATCGCCTTATAAGAATCCTATTAGACTAATACTTAAACTCTTAATATTATTTAAATTAATAGTATTATATTACTTTTCGTAATATTAGATTATAACTAATATAGGATTTCTAATAGTATTCTATTTACTATCTTATATTTAAATTAACTTTTATAGTTTCTTAGCTTAAGTAAGTACTATAATATAAATCGAGTTAATCTAGCTAATCTCGCGTTTTACTCCTTTCTCTTATAGGGGTACGGTATACCGTAACCCTAGCGAACTACTACGTATAACGATTAACTCGTATAGTAAATTCCTATAAGTTAGGCTTAACCTACTAGATATAAAATCCGACCTTCGCGATAATAGATTAATAGAGTTTCTTTTCTTTTACCGCTATTTAATCCTAAAGTTATAAATAGAGAGCTCTTTAGCTTATTTTATCTACCTCTTATAACTTAGCGCTTTATTATTTATAAACTTTATTAGAGCCTAGTAATTAATTTATACTTTAACCGTTCTATTTAGTACTTTTAAGTAATATCTCTATTTTTTAAAGGCTTTTATGATAGTAAGTATCTCTTAGTTACTTATAGTATAATTACGCTATTCTTTAGATATCTTCTTTAAAAAGAACGTAACGAGTATCTATTTAAATCACCTATTCTTCTACTTATACTACTATAAGAGTACGACTCTAATACCTTCGCTTAACGTATTAGTCTTAAGCTTTATAAGCTTCTTAAAGTCGTAGTAGAATAATAATAGCGCTTACTAAAATAGTAACTTAAGCTTCTTAAATACTCTACTCGCTCTTTATAGCTACTTAAACGCCCTTATCTTTTTATTAACCTATATTCTCTTTAGA
The DNA here is from genome assembly GCA_000315175.1 of Herpotrichiellaceae sp. UM238. Taxonomy (NCBI): domain Eukaryota; kingdom Fungi; phylum Ascomycota; class Eurotiomycetes; order Chaetothyriales; family Herpotrichiellaceae; species Herpotrichiellaceae sp. UM238. The sequence continues at coordinate 40,650 of AMYF01000145.1, read as the reverse complement.
AAATTCGTTAGTAAAGTAACTTTTATTAAGTATTCTTTAATAAACTCTTAATAGAAGTTACTAAATTCTAAAAAGACTTATATATCTCTAAAGAATACTAGCGTAAGCTATTCTTAAATTATAGAAACTTAACTCTAATTTATTAATACTCTATTTACGCTAATTCTAAAGCCTAAGAAATTAACTTTCTTAATATAGAATTCGTATTTAAATAGCTTAATATATAAGCTATATTCCCGAAGTCTTTTAAATACCTAGCTTATATAAAACTCGTATTTTTATTTACTTTAGCTAAATATAAGAATATTATTTATATACGTAATATAAAAAATATCTAGTAATCCTTATAAGGCTTTATTAATATAGAATTAAAACGTTATAAAAGCGTTTATAAGTTTAAATAGTATAACGTAATACTTAAAGTAGCCGTATTACGTTTAAAAAGTAGTCTTTTAACGATTCTTTAAGGCGATTCTAATTCGATAGTATATATCTCTTAAGTTAAGCTTAATAAAGACTTTTATACTACTTAGCTAATCGAGAATCTTAGCTATTAAAGAAAGAGAATATTAATTCTTTATAGTTACCTTATTTAACCCTTTATAATTAATATATAGCTATAAGCTTTCGTCCTTCTTTAGTATAAAAAGAATTAGAGCTCTCGCTATAAATATACTAGAACGTATTTAACTCTTTATAATTATATCGTTTAGGTAATTATATAAAGCTTTTAACTCCTTTCTATTTAAAGAGTAGATAGATTTATACGGCGATTACGTTCCCTTATATAACTAAATCTTATACTTAATTCTCGTCTAAAATAGGAATAAAGACGCTTTAAAGTTAGCGATAATATCGCTAAATCTTTTATACTAACTTAGTAATATTACCTCTTTAGTCGTAGCGAAGGCTAGTATTAGGCCTACCTATAGCGTATCGATAATAGAAGCTAGAAATACTATTACGCTACTAGTACGCGAATAGTAATATAAAATATATATTAAATCCTTATTTTATATTATTTCTTTTATAAAGATAGAATCTATTCTTATAAAGTCGTTTTTATAACTATATTACTACTTTAAGATTATACTCTCTTATACTATTTAACTTATAGCCTTTATAGGACCGCTATAATTATTCTATTACTTTAAGACTCTTTAGTTCTCTTATAGTACTATATTTTTATAAGTTATAGAATATTCTATACTACTCTACGGCTTTAAGGCTATAATACCTTCTTACTTACTTTTAGGAATAAGCTTCTTTCTTAAGCGAAGTATATTCCTTTTCTAGTTAATATCTAGATTAACTATTTTAAGCTATCGTTTACCTAAAATAATATTATACTCCTAAATATTAGTAGTAATTAGTTTATAAAGCGTTATAGTAATTCGCTTTTTTTTATTAGAAATAAGAACGTTATAGGTATATATACCGTAGATATTAATACGATAGCTATTTACTATATAGCTAACGAAGTTAGTAGAGGCGAGAGTTACTTTTAGCTTCTTTAGCTTACTTTATAAAATAAATTTATTACTTATATTTAAATCTACTAAAGTACGTAGCGTATACTTCTTTTCTACTACGATAATCTAAATATTAATAATTATTCGAAAATTAAAGCTATTCTTTAAATATATCGCTTCTAGCGCTACCGCTACGCTTATAATATTAAGATTTAGTTTTTTAATCTTCTATTTTCCGAGAATTCTACCTATAATATATCGTTAATACTATTCTTATAGAAGAACGCCTTATAACTTTTATATTTATACTTATAATATATTACGCTTTTTAAGAATAATATACTACTATTAGCTATTATTAAGAATTTCTCGGTTCTTTATATTTTCTTTTTTTTTATTTTTTAATAAAAGGGTTTATTTAGAGTACTAGTATTCTAGCCTACTAAGCCTATATATCGCTACTAGCTTATATAAGTTAGCTTCTTACCTATAACCTTTTATAGTAGACGCTACGGTTCCTATACCTTCTTTTTTATAGCTAGAAGGAATTTATATCTAATTACTATAATAAATATCGCTTTACGACTCTATTATACGTGCTTAGAGTCTCCTAGAAGAGTATTTCTTAGCTTAGACTTAAGAGTATTAAAAAACCTCTACGCTCTTATTTATAAAGCGTTTAACTTATAGGTAATAACCTTCTTTTTCGCGTTCTTAAGCTATTATAGTAACTCGTATATAGATTAGTTATTTCTTTACTAAATATACGAATTTTATAGCTATACTATAAACTCTTTTTATATTTTAATATTAATATCTCTATAAGTTTAAAGATTCCTTATATCTTCTACTAAGTAGAGTATAGTAAGACGTACTCTTTCTAGATTATTCTTTCTAATATATCTATTATAGAAATAGGTATCTAGGCTATTAAAAAAACGCTATAGGTTCTAAGCGCCTTTAGATTCGTTTTACGTCTTTAAGATAAGTATCTTTACTAGCTTTAAATAGTTTAGTATTAGGAAATTTAATATAGGTCTCTTTAATTAAAGCGTTAGCGTCTTCTATATAAGAAAGAAAGAATAAGGCCCTCTACTTTTAAGGTAGAGTTTAAGCGCCTTAAAGTTAGCTCGCTATTATTTCTTCTCTTATTTCGCCATTACTTACTTAAGTAATTCGATATAATCTTTCTCTATAAAGTTATCGCGTATATCCTTATTAAAAGGAAGCCGAGCTCTATCTAGGCTGCGGCGTACCTTTAATAAACCTACTCCTTAGGTTTTATATACTAGACCTACTAGGTTATCTATTACCGTCGCTTTAAGGAGTCGGCGACCCTAACTAGATAGTCTCTTATATTATTTACGCTTAGTCGCGCTTCTCTTCCCTCGCCGCCCTTCTAGCGCCTCGGGCCCTAGCTCTTTCCCCTAATCCTATACGCCGTTCGGCGCTAACGACGCGTAAGAGTAAGCCTAATTCGAACGGCTAGCGTAATAAAGCGTTAAGAATTATTAGGCCGCGTAGGTACCGGTAGTTAGATTAAGTTTAAGAGCTATAATTATCTATATACGCTAGTCTATTAATAACGACTTAACGCTTAAGGGGTTAAGTTAAGTAACTAAACGGAGAAGGGGGAAGCTATATAGTGTAGCGGCGTAGCTTCGCCTTATCGTAGGTATACCGTAGGCATACCGTAGATATACCTTAGGCAGGTATAGAAATAGTTAATAGGTCTGCCGATAGTAAGCCGTAGGCGTGCCTTAGGTAGGAATATGCCTAGCAGGCGTGACATATTCTTTTTATATAAGAGAAGAGTAAACGACTATAATATTTCGTATAATAAAAAGGGTTTAATAAATTAATAAATAGCTAGGAACTTATAAAGTATTTATTATACGTAAAAAGAGTAGTATAAGAGTTTTTATAAAGGTAAAGGTAAGTATAAAAGTAGAGGAGAATAATTATATTACGCTTAAAGCGCGAACTAAGCTATTATTATTATAATAAAAAAACGACTTTAATTATTTCTTTTTTAATACTAAGCTAATTTATACTTTTATATAAAATTATAAATAATAAGAAATAAAGAGTTAAAAGTAATAAAAATAGTATAATCTCTTTAATAAAAATACTTATAAAAGTATCTTTTTAAGAAAATATTACTTATTAGAATTTATTATTACTATTTTTAAATATAATTAGTATAATAAAAATTATTTAATATTAAATACTTATATTAGTTTAAGTATTCGCTAATATAAAATCTAACTTTATAATATTATCTTTTAGTATTTCTAAGATACTAATAAGAGAGAAAAAATTAAGAAGTTTAGCTTTTTTAAATATATTAATATTTATTAAAGAAAAAGAATATATAGAGAATAAAAGCTTTAACTTATTAAAAACTTTTCTTTTTAACCTTCGCTTTAACTTCTCTAATATTCTTCTTACTTAACTTATCTTTAGCTTTATCGTTTTAAAAGTATAAAGCGATAAACTCTTTATTAGTTTAAAATAAAAGACGTAAGTTTATCTATTAAGAGTTAGTATTTTATATAAAATAGTATAATAAGCGTATATAATTTTAGCCTTAAGCTTATAAGCTTAATAACTATTTTAAAGCTTAAGCTAAAACTTTTTAAAAGCCTTAGTTTACTTTATTTAATATTACTTATTATTAAGTCGCGTAGGTATCGATAGTTAAATTAAGCTTAAGAGCTATAATTATCTATATACGCTAGTCTATTAATAACGACTTAACGCTTAAAGAATTAAGTTAAATAACTAAATAAAAAAAAGGGAAGCTATATAGTATAATAGCGTAGCTTCGCCTTATCGTAGGTATACCTTAGGTAGGTATAAAAATAGTTAGCAGGTCTATTAATAGTAAGCTATAGGCGTACCTTAGGTAGGAATATACCTAGTAGACGTAACATATATTTCGCTACTTAGTATTCTCTATACTCCTATTAAAGGCGAATATATATATTTAAATATTTTTACTATTCTATATTAATAGATATCCTTAAAAAGAGATAAATTATATATATTTTAATAATTAAAACGTTAACTATTTATAATTAAGTAGATTATATACGCTTTTTAATATATATAAGAAATTAGTTTATTACTTTTTAAGTAGCTTAAAATATTTATAATATATAAGCTTTACTTATACTTATTATAAACTAATAATAGGCTATAGCTATATTTTATTACTTTATATTAATACTTAATACTACTAGCGCTTTTATAGTAGTTAAGATATTAACTATTTAGTTTAATATATTTCGTAATAAAGAGGTATTTAACTTTATTAAAAATTAAATTATCCTTTATAATAAATAATAAGTTAGCTAGAAATCTTATATATACTATTAAATATATATAACTTATATAAATATCGCTAGTACTAAAGAGAATCTTTAATAGCTTAAAAGTTAATATAAGAAACTTATTTAGTTATTATATCGCTAGTATAATACTAGCGCGAAATCTATAATAAATTAAGCGTATATATTATAAATATTAAAATTAGAAAAAAAAATAAAAGTTATTAGTAATATTATTATTTATACTTATAATTACTTAACTTCTCTTTATAATAATTATTACTACGTAGATAATAATTAGAATAAAAAATATTATAAAGTAAAGTAAAGAAAGAGAATATAAAGAAATAAAAATAATATTACTACTATTAAAGGCTAGTAATAAGCTTATAAGAATTATATTAACGGTATATAAACGATAGAGTTAAATATAAAAATAAAATTTATAATTAAAAAAAAAGAAATAGAGAAAAAGAAGAGTTAATTAAAACTTAAACCTAGAATCTTTAAAACGATTAAACCTTTATAAATTAACTTAGTTTATAATATATAAACTACTATACTATTAACTCTATTAATAGAATAAACTATAATTATAATTTTAAGTTTATATATTAAAAAAGTATATTAAGGATAATAGCTTTTAAAGAGAAGTAATTATTATATCTACTAAGTATATTTTTATTTTAAGGTACGCTTATAGCTTATTATCAATAGATCTATAAACTATTTCTATACTTACTTAAGGTATATTTATAGTATACCTACGGTATACCTATAATAAGGTAAAGGTACGCTATTATATAATATATAGCTTCTCTCTTCTTCGTTTAGTTACTTAACTTAACTCTTTAAGCGTTAAGTTATTATTAATAAACTAGCGTATATAGATAATTATAGCTCTTAAGCTTAATTTAATTATCGATACCTACGCGGTTTAATAACTAGCGCTATTATAATAATTAAAGTATTAACTATTTAATTTAATATATATTATAATAAAGAAGTATTTAAATTTATTAAAAGGTAAATTATTTTTTATATTAAATACTAAGTTAATTAAAAACCTTACGTATATTATTAAATATATATAATTTATATAAATATTACTAGTACTAAAGAAAAATTTTAATAGCTTAAAGGCTAATATAAGAAACTTATTTAGCTATTATATTATTAATATAATACTAGTATAAGATTTATAATAAATTAAGTATATATATATTATAAATATTAAAAATAAAAAAGAAAAAGAAAAATAAAAATTATTTATAATATTATTATTTATATTTATAAATAATTAACTTCTCTTTATAGTAATTATTATAATATAAATAATAACTAAAATAAATATTATTATAAGCTAAAGTAAAGATAGGGAATATTAAAAAAATAAAGATAATATTATTACTACTAAAGGCTAGTAATAAGCTTATTAAAACTATACTAACGGTATATAAACGGTAGAATTAAATATAAAAATAAATTCTATATTTAAAAAAAAAAGAAGAGAAGAAAAAAGAAAGAAAAAAGAATTAATTAAAACTTAAATTTAAAATCTTTAAAATAGTTAGAACTTTATAAATTAACTTAGTTTATAATATATAACCTACTATACTATCGACTTTATTAATAGAATAAATTATAGTTATAATTTTAGATTTATATATTAAGAAGGTATACTAAAGATAATAACCTTTAGAGAGGAAGTAATTATTATACTTACTAGGTATATTTATACTTAAAGCACGCCTACGGCGTACTATTAGTAGACCTACTAAATATTTCTATACTTACCTAAGGTATATCTACGGTATACCTACGGTATACCTACGGTATACCTACGATAAGGTGAAGCTATACCGCTATACTATATATAACTTCCCCCTTCTTCCGTTTAGTTACTTAACTTAACCCCTTAAGCGTTAAGTCGTTATTAATAGACTAGCGTATATAGATAATTATAGCTCTTAAACTTAATCTAATGTTACGACTTGGCCGTTCTGCGACCATCATCACCAACACAGATGGAAGGTATGACGAACATCACGTGAGTTCCGAAAGAAGAAGTACCTGGATAGATGGTAAGATGGATATGACCTTACCACCTTACCAACTAACCACACTATATTTCCTGATACGGGAAGAAGGAACTGCTATATAGATCACGAGTCTCCTATGTTCATAACTCACGTAGTCAACTTAAGTACATGATCCGATACTTGATCGAGTTCCTACGAATCTCTGTTCTAGTCATACTATATCCTCTTTCCTTGAAAGACCCAACTCCGTGGGCCGTGACACCTTGTCGTGGACGGTTCATGACATCTAACTACCGGTACCTACGCGGCCTAATACTTTATATAAGCTAATAGAGACGGATATAGATAGTATCGATTACGCAGATTAAGAAATACTTCTAGAAGAAGTTTATAAAACGTCGCGTCTTTAATCTCCGCTACCTACGAGCTTATCGTATCCGTTTCGGCTTAAGCTAAAGATAATCTATACTAGGACTATATCTCGAATATTACTCTCGTCGTAGTATTATTTTTCGCAATAACTACAGTCTATAACTAATATCTAAGTGCTTTAAAGATGCTGCATAAATTCTTAGACGACTTGCAAAACCCGTAATAGATGCATTTGCTTTAATGCTATAGAGGATAGGGTTCATATTTAGTGATCTTGAACCAAGTCACGATGAGAAGCATTATCTCTAGGCTGTCACCGATAGTTTTCATTCTCTGTATATCATAATATGTTCACCTCAATGCTTTATCTAGAGATTGAAAGCGCCATTGTGCCGTAAGCCGCAAATTTGTGAACATCCCCTGGTGCGCTAGCACCGCCTATCTCGAGAGTTTTAGTTAGGTTATTGTAATTCTACAAAAGCTAGCGCTGTGATCAAAGACTGCAGTAATTCAATACATATGTCTCGTAGCTGCAGACCATACTCACATAGATGCTAAAGAGTCTTTGCAGTGCCAGCTAGTTTGAAGGATTGAAAAGTGGGCTTGTCTCCAGGTCCGTTGCTTGCTCAGTGTAATCGGCGACTTCGTTAGCGCTGGCCTCATGCCGAGCAACTATATGATCAAAATCCTCGCTGGTCTCGTGGAATTCGGTAGACATGGCCTGTGACTTGACGGACTCGTCTAGCTTCCTTCTCTTTGGCTCCTTGGAGTAGGATGCTTTCTTTCGACCACGATTAAGGTGTTCAGCATCAAGCTTGACATGGATTGGTTTTCCATTCCTCCATGCTATCATCAAGCTTTGGGGTACTGCATCTCCACTCGCTTCGAGATCCGCCTTTCGTTGAAGTAAAACTGACTTGAAAGAGTGGAGGTCAATGCCGAATTTCTGCTTCGTGTAAAGCCTCATGCCCATCTTAAAGTTCGTCTTCGTAGCATATCTGAGATCATCCACGAGCACTGAGGGCGAAGGATAGCCTGCCTCGACCTGTGCGTGGAAGGCGAAGTTCCTTTTGATTGTTTTGACGGTCGGAACAGAATATGTTAAGCAGCACTGATAGCAGTAGTACTTGCCAACGTGATCTCCTGAATGAATGAAGTGAAACCAATTCGATTGCCTCGCACCACACCCGTCACACTTCCAGTCATGGTCTTCAGGTATATGCAAGTTGCGGATAGGAAGTATGTTGCCGTTCATTTTCCAATCGTCGTCACATGGTCGACAAACCCACAAATGCAGGTCTAGGAGCATTTGTCTTCGAAGTCCAACACAATGAGTCTTCATGCGAGAGAAGGGCACACCGCAGACCCAGCAATATTCCCCACTGCCAACCTTTAGGAGAGCGAGTCTGTCAATGTACGCTTGTGGCCGCAGCACGCCGTATTCGTCTTGGTGCTCCCAACAATTCCGACACAATCGATTCTCCATATCGAATAGCTGGCCCGAGACTGCCGCGTAGAATGTCGTTCCTTCTGTATGACAGTGTGAGCAATGCATATTCTCGAACCTATGATCGATCCTCATCGGCTGCTTGATAGGGAGACATCGATTCAATTGCGTCACTTTCGGTCGGACAGGGATATTGTTGTCGATCTGAAATTGTCGAACAAAGGCCGAGGTACCGAAAGCATTCCATTTACTCGATGGTGCGCTCTTATCGAAGGAGTCAGTCGTGGCGATTCCGATAGCTTCTCCAAAGATTGTATACACTCGGTGTCGAGATTCGAAGACAGTTGAGTCTGCCATCTGATGGAATGACGGCTCCCAATCAGGGGACCATAATGTCCTATGATGCAGGATTGCAGCATCAGTCGGAGCTTGCGAGTATGTCAACAGTCTTCCGTACAATCCATCAGGACCAGTTGCAGAGCCAATGTATGAGGCATAACCTTCTGAAGGGTGGCAAAGAACGTCGACATACGTGCCCCAGCCAATCATTCCTCTTCTCAATCGTGGAAGCTGACAAAGATCGGCAGGTTCCTAATCTGGCGATGCAAGTATGTACTGCGCTCGGTCTAAATAAGTCTTGCACACAAAGTCTGCAATAAAATCTCGATCTGTCTTTTGCACAAAATAGCCAACGAACTTGGTGGTTGGAATACTGTCCCAGGTGATGTTGTTTGCAGCTGTGCAATTCTGAAGCCAAGACAGGAGTGCAGTAAGGAAGTTGTTGACAAGTTTTCTAAATCTCTCCTTGCGTGCCGTGAGTACAGCTACTAATCGTCAATTTCAAACATTAGAGAGATGCGATAACAACACGTACCTGCATCCATGTCTGACACATCGACAACAACAAGGCGTCTTTTCGAATGTCCACGCAAAATGAAGTCTGTGACGTTTTCGTTGTGCGTTTCGTCTTCCTCGATCCAATCATCGAAATCCCGGAGTTGTGCCTCTGGTTCGTCATGGCTGACCGGGTTGAATTCTGAATACATCGTGCCGAACTTATCTGCGTTCCAGGCAGCACATGGGCGAAGCGAGACTGTATGTTCCTCTGTGTATTTTGGAGTCAGCGGAAGCAGAGGTTGAGCGGTTCCCTTGATCAACGTACCTGCCACAACGAGAAACTCTCCATGTTGAGAGAAATTGATGAGGCCTTTACTGGCAATTGGTTGCTCGCGGAAGGCACGCTCACCGCGAATACTCTCATTTGGACATGCCCACTTCCAGCACAAAGCTCAGATATTCGACCATATATATTCAGCATCAGCTCATGGCGCTCACGTGTGCCACGTCGCCCTTGGCGGCCCGACACTATCGGCTCGCCGCTGCCTCGATGCAGCACTCCCTGCAGCCTCCGCTTCTTCCTCACCTTGCCGCCTCGTCCGTATCCTGAACCGCTCCCTTAACCTTGTTGACAAGCCTCTTCGCTCCTCCTCTTGCTCCGCCGTATCACCAGATCCCTCAGTACGGCTCCCACTCCTTCTCTGCTGCCTAAACCGCCTCAACGCCGCGATCCGATCTTCGCGACTTCCACTCACTGCAGACCGCAAACTCGCAAGCGCGCTGGTGTCCCTTCCGGGAATTAACGCAGCGGGCGTGCTCAACCGCCGCACTAGGTAAGCCCGTGAGTCAAAGTGCGGAAGTCGTTCGTCACCGTTCAACCCTTCTGTCGCCGACTGAGTCTGCTCTTCCTTGGGCCGCAAATCAATTCGGCAAAGTGGACATGTCCCACTTACGTTCAGCAACCACGGGTCGACACACTCAGGGTGGAACTTGTGGTTACAAGGGAGCAAGCGTACTTCTTCGCCACGGGTGAAATCTTCGGTGCAGATACTGCAGCCCAGATGACCAGCTTCGTCTGTGCCGTCTGCATTGACGGTATTCGTTATGGCGTTGGCTGCAGTGGCTTCATTTACCTCGGACGTTGATGCTGGAGATTTGTTTTTGTCCGCGTCTGGTATTGTTGCGTCGGTGCTGGCGCTGGCTGAAGCGGCCATCTCAACGTCAGCTTCCTTTTGGGGTTGTTGATCATCTTTACTGTTGTCCCCGAATTTGACGATCGGGATGGTGTCTAGCATCGCACGCGCAATACCTTTGGCTCGAGTCCGTCGGGGTCGTCCGGCCACGTTCTGTGGTCCATATCGTTCTGGGTGGCGGTGCGCTCTGATCGCGCCGGTGACGATGATGGTAACAAAAAGTGCCGTGATGATGCCGGTGATGGTGTAGAGGATGATCATAGCGACCGCTGTGGTTGGTCCGGGCGAGTTTCCGGGAGGACCATAGGTTTGGGGCGGGGTGTTATTTACCATCACATAGGACTGCCTATCCGGTGTGATGACACCTGGATAACCGTCCAAGTTGTTGCGGAGTTGAATATATACCGTTTCTGCAAGGACGGGATCGAGTGTTGAGAAGACACCATTTGCGTTCGCTACTGCTCTCAAATTGGAAGCGTCACAATGACTTGCTCTCGTACTATACAGAATAATCGGATTGCCTTGCTGGGTAGATGCGACGGTGCGCAAAACATCATTCGCAGTAAATCCGCCAGAGTATTCTTCTGGATCGCAAGATATGTAGTTGATGACGCTAGAAGTGAACTCATTCGCATTGCTTGCGTTGATATGCGCGAGTCTGCCGTGTATGGTAATGGTGTTGAAGTTCTGTTGAGATATTTGGCTGTACCATCCCAAGGGGATGATACGGAAGTGGTCGAAATCAGAGCCATTGACCCAGAAGCGTGGAGAAGATTCGTGGGGCGGTATGTCACTGGTGTCGTTGGAAGGTGAGACTTCTTGCGCCGAGATGACTGTCAGCAGCGCCGATAGCCCGGCAAGCAAAGTTGTGACTGGGAACACCGCCATTGCGCACATATGTGCAGGTGTACGAGTCACCAACGGGCTCGTGCACGGTCTCAGTCGCAACCTCTCTTCAGTCCTTTTTGCTCCTTGAGGTATTCTTTCTCGACGAGCAACCAGCGAAGGTGTCGTCTCCTGTAGGTTGTAGGTTGTTGAGCGGACCTCGTGCAAGTAGTTAAAGGTGCGGTCCTATCAGAACGGTATCTTTTGTATGGTGCTCGCTCAGAGCTATTTGGACATGTTTCATTCTCTGTCGCAGAAAGGCGCGCACGACAGCGGGTTATATTGCAGATGGCAGATCTGCGGACGTAGACTAGTTAGTCTATTTCAATAACCCGTGTACGCAGTTGGATGACAAGCGTGCATTGCGCGTTCAAACCGGAGATGCGCTGCTGCGGAGTCATCAGCACTGCAGAAACACCAGTCATGGACTGTCATAAAAGTGATTATGTGTTGCATCAGCGGGTCATTGGCGACAAGTGGGTCTAATGAAGAAGGATCAGTGGCGGGTACTTGCATCTTGGTCATGTTTAGGGTGGGCATGATAGGCGCCGAGACCCCAAGCGTTCGTCTTTATCCCAGCTGAAGAGATGTTATCGAGCTCGACATCCTGGAATCTGTCCAGGCAGGCTTTGGCTAAATGAGTGAAATAGCTCGCGTTGCTGATCTATCGTCCCCAGTTCGACTCTTCGAACATGATGCTCTGTCTAAGTGACTCTCCCGTAAAAGGGCATGCCCACAAATCCCGAACCGACCTCGCAATGCAGAAGATCCTAATATGTACAAATGAAGATGGCAAGGCTCCCTTCGAGAGTGCTACTGCTTCTTCCAAGGGCCCGAATGAGGACAAAGAGAACGATATTGTACATCGGTCTCGTTCAGTCATCGTCCGAATCTTCATCCCGCTCTTTGTCTTTCTTCTTCCTCTTATCTTCCTTCAGTTGCTGCTTCCACATTGTGTTAACTTCCTTGCTGTTAACGTTGGGGAAAACAAGGTCGAAAACGTCGCTGTACCAGTCAACAGCGTGACCTTCTATGTCTTTCTTGATATTCTGTCATGCATTAGCCAATGATCGATAACTCACCCAATTCAACTCACCTCAGGTAGTTCTTCCCAGTCACCAAAGTTATCTTTTGGGAACAGTATCCGAGTACATCCAGCTCTTTTAGCGGCAACCGTTTTCTCACGGAGACCGCCGATGCGAAGAATCTTTCCAGTCACCGTCAACTCACCGGTCATGGCCAGCTGGGGATCAACTTTCTGGTTCATCGCGAGGGACAGCAGGCTTGTTGCCATTGTAATGCCGGCTGAAGGGCCATCTTTCTGCACGGCTCCCTCAGGGCAATGAAGATGGATCTTGGCGTGATCGAAGAATCGATTGTCTGGAAACTTCTGCGCCACGACAGCCTTTGCAAATGAATAGGCGATTGTCGACGACTCCTTCATGACTGGCTTAAGATTACCAGTGATGTTCAGTCCTGGTCGGGAGGAATGTGCCAACGCTGACTCCAGAATAGATTCCACATATAGCGCCGCACCGCCCATACTTGTCCACGCAAGGCCCATCGCCACACCGGGCGGTGTCGTTTCGTATAGCCGATCGGACGTAAATACGGGCGGTCCAACGTAGTCCTTGAGATTCTCACGAGTGATGTGGTAGGAAACATGTTCAGGCACTTGCAGAGCGACTCTCGGCTTCTCTGTGGTCTCCTTTTCCATGTTTTCCGGTGTATCTTTGACATCGGTCCCGTCCTTCTTCGCTTCTTCAAGAGCAGCCTTGCCTTCGTCGGTGAGTGCTTTCTCTTCAGAAAGTGCTTCCTCACCCACTTCCTGGACTATCTTGAGTGCAGACTTCCGGAAAACCTTCTCAATCTGTTTCTTGAGGTTTCGCACGCCAGATTCTCTGCAGTATTTGTTGATCAGCTCAATGATGGCAGACTCATCGAGGTTGACATCGACGTCTTTTAGACCAGAAAGCTCCTTAGCCTGTGGGGCAAGGTACTTGTCTGCAATGGCTTTCTTCTCGTCCGCAACATAGCCACTCAGCTCGATCATTTCCATACGATCAAGCAGAGGTCGAGGAATTGTGTCAGTCATGTTGGCTGTGCACACGAACAAGACCTTCGATAGGTCGACAGGTATGTCCATATAGTGATCCAGGAAGCTCGAGTTCTGTTCAGGATCCAGTAATTCAAGGAGCGCCGAAGCAGGATCACCCTGGTGTCCTCGACCAATTTTATCAACCTCGTCAATGAGAATGAGAGGGTTCTCGGTTTGACACTTTTTCAGCGCCTGGATTATCCGACCTGGGAGAGCACCGACGTAGGTTCGTCTGTGACCTTTGATTTCGGCAACGTCAGTAAGCCCACCAACGCTAAAGCGGTAATACTGCCTGTTGAGCGCGCGTGCTATCGACTTGCCGATGGAGGTTTTGCCGACGCCCGGTGGCCCAACGAAGCACAAGATCTTGCCTTCGACAGTACCTCGCAGCTTGCCGACTGCAATGAACTCAAGAATGCGGTCTTTCACATCCTTGAGCCCATAGTGGTCTTCATCAAGGACAGTCATTGCATTCTTGATGCCGAAATTCTCAGCGCTTCTCTGGCCCCAGGGTATTTGCGTAATCCAGTCCAGATAGTTTCTAGTCACGTTAAACTCAGAGGCAGCGGGCTCGAGGTGGGCCAATTTGTTGAGCTCCTCTTCGAAGACCTTCTTGACGGCCTCCGGCATGGCAAGCTTCTGCGCCTTTTCTCGAAACTTTTCAACTAGTTTGTCCTTGCCATCAGACTCGATGCCAAGCTCTCGGCGGATACCCTTCATCTGCTCCATCAGCCAGTACTCTCTTTGTCGCTTCTGAATTTTGCTTTCAACATCTTTGGAGATCTTTGATTGCAACTTGGCATTCATTAGCTCTTTCTTGAGCACTTCAAGGGCCTTGTGTAAGCGCTTCTCAACGTCCATTGTTTGCAAAACATCCTGTAGCTCCTCTATCTCGCCAGCAGAGACGGCGGCGGCGAAATCTGCGAGCTTAGCAGGCTCTTCGATGACATTGCCTGCTGACTGCGATATGCTAAAGTCTGAAATCTGATCACGGAACAATGGGTTCAGACTTGCAACCTCTTTGAACACGTTGACAATCTCCGAAGTCAGCGCTTTGATGGTAGGACTCTTTTTGTCCTGGACTATCTCAGCCAGATTTTCGACGTTGACTAACGAGACTGGAAACTTTCGCAGGAAACTTGTGGGTTCGTACACGGCGGACTGCTTCGGTTGATCCTTGTTTGCCTCTTCGAAGCTGGCAACCACATCGCCTTGTGCGGCGTCGCCCTCGGACCTGGTAGCCTCATCTTTCACAGGCTGTATTTCCATCATGGGAGGCACACCTTCTTTCTGCTCTCCCGTCTTCGGGGCCATGAGAGCAGTCATCTTTATCCTTCGATGCGGGTATAGGACGGCGGTTAGGCTATGCTCGTCACCGTGGACAGGGAAGGCGCTAGTGATCTGAGCGAAGACTCCGACATCATGGACATCGTCGACCTTTTCGATAATGTCCTTGTCGGCGGCCTCGTCTTTGAACAAGAAGGCACCAACGTACGGCTGCCCTCTTTTTATCATCTCTTGGATGGCTTCGACGACATTCCTGTCTCTGATCGTGATGGCCTTGTAGAAGCCCGGAAACAGCGGTCGCTTGGCTATGGGAATGGCCATGACTTGCGGGTAGTTCTCGGGCACGGTAGGCTTGGAAAGTTGCCTTTCTATTGAGGGCTTCCGACCTCTCCCTCTTCCTCCATCATTGCCCGAGCCTGACCCCTGACCCTGTTCACCGCTGCTAATTCCACCAGCAGCAGCTTTGCCATCTGGCTGAGGTATCGGCTCGGGTACTGACGTGTCTTTCTTTGCCTCCGCACCATCCTCTGTCTTGGGTGCTTGCTCGAGCTCGTTCTCTACTTTCTCGGCTTTCGTTTGATCTTTCTGTATTTCTTGAGCTACCACATCATCATCGTCATCGTCCTTGGGCTTTTCTTTCCATCTCGGCTCATGAGAAGAAAACTGCCTGATTGGTAATCTGGAGATGGCAGGACTGGTGGGAAGAAATCTTCGGCCAAGCGCATCAGAAGAGAGAGTGATGCCCTGCCGCTGCAACTGCCTCCGGCAGTCTCTACATATTGATTGCTGAGTGTATCTGGTGGCTAGCCTCCGTACCGCAGTCTGGCCGCGAAGCATTATATTCTTGAGGCGAACTGAGATGCGGAAGGAGTGATGAGGTGTGAGGATGGAGAGTTCCTGCCAACGGGAAGGTGGTCGCGTAGAGGAGTGAGTTTCACTGTGAAAAAGAAAGAACGGCTCAGTCCCTGCCAGTCAACAATGCCGCCGCGTAATAGAAATCAGTTGAAAGAAGTCACGACTTCTCTGCGCGGCCGCACCTTCTCTTAGCCGAAAGGCAGGCGCATGGTCAATGACGAACATGCGATTTTCTGGAAAGAGTGGATCCCAAGTTTCGGCTCATCCAGGACTTTCTACGAGGCCGAAACTAACTTTCCGTTTCCATCTCCATCTCCACGGTTTTCCAAGTCCCCAAAGGATTGAGTCAACAATACCATGTCCATTGACTCTTGTCGCTGCGTACGTCCCGTGTAGTTTTGGACGATAGCTATGAGCGTCACATCTCCTCCAGGGCTGTCGAATGCCCTCTCCATCTCAACGAAATTATTACGGCCTTCTATCCAAGCATCACGGCCATGTCAACATTTTAGACGAAAAGCGCAAACCCGTCAGTTCTACGACTCGAATCACCACAGACCTCGACTGCGATCGCAATGTAGCCCCTATCAGAACCAACACTCGTCCGTGCGATCCTTTCACTCGACTTCTCCAGCGCAAGCAATGAAGGATCCCTACGCAACCTTAGGCGTTGGCCAGAATGCGTCTGCATCAGAGATCAAGAAAGCCTACTACGCCCTGGCGAAGAAATATCACCCCGACACGAACAAAGACCCATCGGCGAAGGAGAAATTTACCGACGCTCAGACTGCATACGAGACCTTGAATGATCCACAGAAGAAAGCTGCTTATGATCAATTTGGCTCGGCCGCCTTCGATCAGGGCGGCGGATTCAACCCAGGCGCAGCAGGAGGAGGGAATCCATTCGCTGGTGCTGGCGCAGGTAATCCTTTCGCGGGCTTCGGAGGGGGCTTCGGCGCAGAATTTAACTTTGAAGACTTGTTTGGCGCTTTTACCGGTGGTGGCCGTCGCGGTCGAGGCAGGGCATCGCCCTTTCAAGAAGAGATTCTGGTTGGAGAAAACATTGAAGTGCAGACTAACATCTCTTTTATGGATGCAGCTAAAGGGGTCACCAAGAATATCAACATTACGCCGCTTGTACAGTGTGGCACGTGCAAGGGCGACGGTCTAAAGTCGGGGACAAAGAGGCAGACCTGTAAGCGGTGTAATGGCACGGGCACGAGAGTCCATGTCATGCAACAAGGCTTCCAGATGGCAAGCACTTGCGAGGCATGTGGGGGTCAGGGAGTCACAATACCCAGAGGCTCTGAATGTGGATCATGTCATGGTAACGGCGTGGTCAGGCAGCGTAAGAGCGTGCAAGTGGACATACCTGGAGGCGTTGAAGACGGTATGAGATTGCGGGTCTCGGGCGAAGGCGATGCACCTCCGACTGGCATGGCCCCCAACCCCGACGCCAAGTCAACGAGAGGAGATCTCTATGTATTCATCAGGGTGGCCCCTGATGCCAGATTTAGCCGCAGTGGAGCAGATGTGCTGTATACCGCGTCGATACCCCTGACGACAGCCATGCTGGGCGGCGAGGTGACAGTACCGACCCTAGACGGTGAAGTTAAGGTGAAGGTTGCGACTGGTACAGGCACAGGAGATAAGATCACTCTGCCTGGGATGGGCATGAAGAGGCTCGGCGGTCGAGGTCCATCGTCTGGCGATCTTCGGGTCGAGTTCAAAGTGAACATGCCTAAATACCTGAGCGCCAACCAAAGAACAATCCTGGAAATGCTTGCTGACGAAATGGGTGACAAGACGGCTAAGAGGATCATGGGGCTAGATAAGATGCGGCAGTGAGTACCCTCGTCCCTATACGCAATCTTCACCCGTCCTAATTGTGAGCAGGGAGTCAAATAACGCTTCCTCTCGCTCGAATTCAACCTCAAGCAAACCATCCAACAAAGCCTCGGACCACAAGAATGAAGGCTTCCTGAAATCTGCATGGCACAAACTGACTCACCAGCACGACAATCTAGAAGCCGACAAGCCTGCAGAAAAGAATGATGAGGACGAACCCAAGAAGGCATCGGGGTCCGGTTCTTGATCACGTCGTTCGCCGAAAAAGTGTCCACCTACGGTTGAGCCCACTTCTCCGCTTCCACGACTTTTGGATTATAGTGATGGCGAGAGCGCAGAGATGATTGTATAGCTAACATTTGACGATAGATTCGAATCAGAGTATAGTGTACGGTAGTAGCAATGGCTCCAACTCCTATTCCGTCGACACCAAGAGCAAGTTCTGTGCACTTGCGGCAGTTTGTATTTTGTAGCTCGAGGCACGGGCAAGATCATGGCGCCCGACTGCGTTATCCGCGCTCGTGCCATCTAGCGATTGTTACTGGCTCGTTGGCCCCTCTAGTTCGCGGCTCCAGGGGTCAATTTGGGCGGCTTCGAGAATGGTTTCTGAAGAATAGTAGGCGCGCCTTACCCGAAAATTATTGGTGCTTCACCGTGACTCCGCCCTCGGGATCGTCTGTGCAGCGTCATCGCCATCTTATCACACGGTGATCACACTTGACGCACCGTTCTTCCCTGCAACTAGCTCGGCTACTAGTAAGTCCAGCAAAATCAGGCTCTCTAGGCTCACTAGGCTATTGCGTATTGTAAACCGCTGCACAGCATCTCGAACAGACACCCTGAGCGCATCATTGCCAGGGTCTTGGATAAGCACTTCGAGTCCTGATCTAGACTGAAGCCTCATCAGCCCCCCTCCCTCCCCCGGTCTGAGTGTCAGTGCACGGCTCTGAGGCGGCGGGCCGCTTCATTACAGCGGCAGCCATGGTGCAAGCACCCATGCTGAGCAGTCCGCTCAAGCAAACCAGTGAAATTGATTGGATCGAACCATTGAAGAGTTACATCAGAAACAACTATGGAGATGATCCGGAAAAGTACTCTGAAGAATGCCAGACCCTCAACAGGCTACGCCAGGATATGCGAGGCGCGGGTGCAGACAGTGCCTCTGGTCGCGATCTTCTCTACAGATATTATGGACAACTTGAACTCCTAGATTTGCGCTTTCCCGTCGACGAGAATCACATCAAGATATCTTTCACGTGGTACGTAAAGAGGGGAAGAAAGGGAGAGCGAGAAGCAGTCTGACAGAACGCCAGGTTCGATGCGTTCACACATAAGCCAACATCTCAGTACTCACTAGCCTTCGAGAAAGCCTCAGTCATCTTCAATATATCAGCGGTGCTGTCGTGTCATGCAGCATCACAAAACAGAGCGGAAGACAATGGCCTCAAGACCGCTTACCACTCTTTCCAGGCCTCTGCGGGCATGTTCACCTACATCAATGAGAATTTCCTCCACGCTCCCTCCACCGATCTGAACAGAGATACTGTCAAGACTTTGATAAACATTACGCTTGCGCAAGCGCAGGAAATTTTTCTAGAAAAGCAGACAAGAGATGGCAAAAAGCCGGGCCTACTGGCAAAGCTTGCCTCCCAGTCTCAGTATCTCTACTCGCAAGCAAAGGAAGGACTTGAGTCTGACGCTCTCAAAGGTGTCTTTGATCCAAGTTGGCTCAAATATGTTCAGGTGAAGTCGTGGTATCTGTCAGCCGTCGCCGAATACAATCAAGCTCTCACCGATGACGAAGCCGATTCCCATGGCATCGCCATAGCACGTCTCCAACTTGCCGACAAAGCCGCCAAAGCTGCACACAACGCTGCGAAGTCATTCCCAGCAAAGCCGCATCCATCGTCGAATCTGGGCTCGGATACTGCTACGTCGCTGCAGGCAGTCACAAAGAGGCAAATGGAGGTTACGGAACATAAGCTGACTACCATGACCAAGGACAATGATCTGATTTACCACCAGACCGTACCAGCAGAAGCATCGGTGCAGCCTGTGGCTAAGATGCCCGCGGCCAAAGCTATTCCTGTCTCAGAATTATACCAGGGTCAAGATATCCAGCGGATCATTGGGCCAGACATCTTCCAAAAGATAGTCCCCATGTCTGTGACAGAGTCTGCCAGCATGTACGATGAAGAGAAAGCGAAGCTTGTTCGGTCCGAAGCAGAAAAGGTCGAACAAGCCAACGGGGAAATGGCTGCGAGTCTGGACTATCTCAAACTGCCACAGAGTTTGAACGTGCTAAAAGGTGGTGTCGACCAAGAGATGAGCGTTGACCCTGAATTTGAGCGGTGGTGTTCTGAGCTTGCCCATCACGAGCCTTTCAATAAGGCCTTTGACTTACTACAGAAAGACAAGACCGCCGTCTTGGATAGTCTGTCGAAGAGTACGAAACAGCTTGACATGGAAGAGAGTGTTTGCGAGAAGATGCGATCGAAATATGGTGGAGAGTGGACACAGCAGCCAAGCTCGAAGTTAACTTCGACGTTACGGACTGACATCAAGAGCTACAGAGACACGGTCGATCAAGCTTCAATCAGCGATGCACAGCTGATGTCCACTGCTCGACAGTACGAAGCAGATTTTGATGAAATGAGAAGGGCCGGGGAACGCGACGAAGCAGATGTCTTGTACCAGCAAGCTCTGATCCAGGTAGGCGGTGGGAGCTTCGCAAAAAAACACAGCCAGGGCAATTTGCTCGATGAAGATTATGGGGAAGGTGGTTTGACAGTTGCTGATCAAATTGCTCAGGTCGAGGAACTCCTTCGAAAGCTCAACCTTGTTAAGCGAGAGCGCATGCAGGTACTCAAGGACCTGAAGGAGAAGGTGCACAACGACGATATATCCAACGTTTTGATCCTCAACAAAAAGCAACTCGCCAATCAAGAGAACCAATTCTTCCAGGCGGAGTTGGAAAAGTTCAGATCACACCAAAATCGTCTAATTTCCACTGTTCACAAGCAGTCTTCTCTGCTTAAGGAGCTGACAAAGACCTTTGGTGACTTGCTACAGGACAAGCGGGTACGAGCTGACCAGCAAAAATATGAGAGCATCCAAAAGAGTAGGAGCGCTGTGAAAAGCAAATACAAAAGGATATTCACCGCTCATGAGGATATGATTCAGGGCTTGATGCGAGCACAAGGGTTTTACAGCGAGATGAGGGATAGTGTTGACAGTCTTGAGAAGAATGTGGAAGCCTTTGTCAATAACCGGCGTGCAGAAGGTGCTCAACTCCTGCAACAAATCGAACAGAACAAGTCAAACGCGGCGACTGGTCAAGCGTCTGCAGAGCACGAAAGGCTACAAAAGTTGATGGAAAGGATGTCAATGGAACCGTCGAAGACACCGTCCAGTCCGAACCAGCAACGTCCTCAGCCTCAGCCGCTCGCACCTCAATTCAGCTATGACTCAAGGCAGTCGCCGCCGCTGCGCTCGCCTAGTCATCCTCCTGTGAACGCCGATCCAAGGTTCACGATCCCACCAAAGGAAGCTCCTGCGCCTGTTGTGCCTAATGGCTATCAAAACCATCCTTCGCAAAACCACACACCTCAGCCGGCTATACCGCACTCTGCAGTCTCACCAACAAGCCCTCAGCAGCATCATCCTTCCTTCACGCAAGGCGCAGCTGCGCCGATGTCACAGGGCTACAACCCTATGGCTTATCCAGAAAGGAATCAATCGCAGCCGCAGCAATCGCAGCAATTTCCGCCCTGGAACCAGCCGCAGCCGCAGCCCCAGCTGCAATATCAATATCAACAACAGTCTCAGCAACAGCAAAGACCGTCAGGGACAACACAGGGACAGCCAAACTACTATCAACAGAGCCACTCGCCTCTCCCTCCTCAATCTGTACAGTCACCTCCATTGTCGTTCACATCACCAACCCAGCAGTACTCAAGCTACGGCTTTGGTCAAATTCAATCTCCTCAAGGTCAACACCAGGGCTGGAATCAGCAGCAACAGTCATACCCGCAGCAGGCAAACCAACAGCAGCAGTGGCCTAGCTACGGTGCTCTGCCACAGAACTACGTTCCACCTCCGCCTCCTCCAGGGCCTCCTGGCGGGGGTTCCGCGACACAGTATCCGCCAAGTACTGGTGGTCCATGGGCAAGTGGCCCTGGTGGCTACGCGAATTATCAACTCCCTCGGCCTACGAACGCACAGCCTCAACACTCGCAAGGCCAGCAGGGTCAGCAAGGCGGTCCTGGGAGTAATCAGAATGATCCTTGGGCTGGGTTGAGCCAGTGGAAATGAGGTTGGCAATGACTTTCGGGCCAGATTTAGCAAAAAATGCATTCTACCTGGATAGCTGGAGATGTGACATATCAATGACAGACAAGTCTCACAACCTTTTTATCCATTTTGGCACACCAGTCATGTTATAGTTCGTGCTCTCTGCATTTAATCGTCCGTTGCCAGAGACCAGCCTGCATGACTCAACTCAAGCACCTACAATTTCAACAGTATCTCAAAGTCTAACTTGCGAGCAGTGTTCCGCCTAATCACTCATCCACCGTCATTACAGGATGCTTGAATCTTTCTCCGGAGTGTCCATGCACCTAACGCACCGCCTGTGGACCTCATAGGCAGCTGAGAAGTGTAGACTGAAGGTAGATAGTTCAACCGAGCTGAATGGACATGCAATCATTAACAAGCGTAACGACCACGACCGTGCTTGCGTTAGTTCAACTGAGACGACGGAGCTTCGTATTAGGAGGCACAAAGATTATGCCACGCTTGCACGAAGGCAATGAGACTGGCGGGCCAGACCCTTCAATGTCCCTAAGATCCAGCCACGGCAGCAAAAGGGATCAACGTTCAGGCTCAACATCCAATGCAAACCAACTCGTTCCATTGTCGCTTCGCCAGCGCGCAAACCGTATCGCACACCCAAAGCCCAGGTCCCGCAACCAAAGCGTCCTAGGCACCGGGAGCAACACCAACACTGGATACTCTGCTTACCGGTTTAGGAATTCGAGACGCAGGTTCTACACGGAGCAAAAGCATCCGGGGCCCCGCTGGCTTCATCAAGCATCACCGATCTCAACTCTAGTCACACCCATACCCCGGCATCTATCAAACTGCCGACGTGGGGTACATCGCACGATTCGAGGTCCTAGACCAAATCGGGAAGGTCTGCCTTTAAGCTGCCCAACCGCGCTCAAGCTCAATGCGCCAACACAGCCAAGCCGGGTCAAGCTTTACGTGTAGCTTTCTTCGCTTCGATGCGGCTTTTATCCTTCGCGAAGGTTCGTCGCGTGAGCGGCCTGGTGTACTTTTGGACGACGGATCTGCTCGTTATGTGACACCCCTGCCTTGCCGGTTGATCGTTCAGCCCGTCTCTGTGCTGTGCTCAGGGCGATGCAGCTGCTGTTCTTTTTGCCGAGATCTGGCTCTTCTGCGTTGCGAGGACGGCGACCCGTGGCACTGGTGGCCGGTGTGCCGGTCAGCTTGGCAAAGGGTTTTTGTCGTTTTCTGGAGCGGCTGTGGGAAGTGGTTGGCCCGAGTAGAGAGCATCGGGTGAATTTGGGATGTCGTTCCACTTCATTTTCGCGTTTTCGGATGGACAGGTGGGGACATATATAGGAGATAGGCAAAGAGAGTTTTCGGGGCCGTGGTGGTTGAAGTGCAGATGAGTATGAATAGAGACTACTGTTTGGGAAATCGCCATTAGAGAAGTCATGGTCATTTCGTATCTAAGATCATCACATTGTATGGATCTATATGCAAGCGTGCATTCAATCACTTCAGCACGCGGCTTGCTGCATCCTCGCAAGCCACCTTCCTTTCCATTGCAACTCCATCAGGACTTCTCCTCATGTGAATAGACTACCTTCTCTGAGCCACTCTCACTATCCCCCTTCACGCTCAGAACCTCAATCGGCGCAACACTAATTTTCCTCGGGCCCAACACCGCACTTGCAACACTCGGATAAACCCTAATAGCGTCTTTATCATCACTGCTACTGGGCAAACTGACATCCATAACCGGATACCCGCCCCTTTCGAACCTCTGCCGAACGTACTCCGTCAGCCCAACAAATCGCACCTCGACGTCCTTGCCCGCGTACTTCTTGAGCTCGGCGATGAGATCTCGCAGGTGGCGGAGAGCGGTATAGTCAAAGTGATTGACTTTAACGAAGTCGAGGACTAAAAGACGGATAGGTGGCAGCGCAGACAGATCGTGGATGTTGGCGCGTTTGCGGAGGCGAGCAAGGCGTTTTTCGCCCACAACTGACCAGTTCCGTTCTGCTTCTGCACCATGTAGGGTGCTGTAGGCGGGTGAATGGTAGGTCCGGATTGTGTCGAGGATTGCGGTCTTTGTGGCGTATGAGTTGGGGAAGAAGAAGCTATCGTTGAAGCGAAAGATGCGGACGTCGGAGGGCGTGTCACGGGGAACACCTCTGCTCTCATCGATCATCTTCTCGAGCTCGGACTGTTGCGCGACGGATATCGTGCGCACGCGCGCGAACGTCATCCGCAGCATGCAGTAGATGATGTTGAAGCCGACGGCGATGGCGAGGCCGATCTCATTGCTGATGAAGAGCGAGCACCACAGGGCGAGCATGGAGGAGGTGAAATCTGCGAGGCTTGTCTTCCAGTAGCTATAGAAGGTGGATGGTGAGGATATGAGGGGCCAGACGGCAGAGATGATGATTGCCGCAAGACACGCTTTGGGGATCCAGTATAGCGCACCCATGAGCTGGTAGATCGAGACGAGGACAACGGCCATGGTGACGAAGCCGCAAAGTGGGGATTTGACTTTGCAGGAGGAGTTGACGGCTGTGCGAGACATCGCACCACCAACACCCATACTGTGGAAGAAGCTGTTGAAGAAATTGGCTACGCCAAAGTAGGCGAGTTCCTGGGATTGGTCGGTCGTGTAATTGTTCCGGACGGAGAAGGCGCGGGCGATACCGCAGTGTTCGACTGCGGCGCCGATAAAAAGGGCTATACTCCTGCTCGCGACCTTGCCAATTAGGTCGGTCTTTGGGAACTTGGGGTGCTCGAGCCCTCGGGCTTTGACGGCTGCGACTTCGAAGAGGAAATTATCTGGATCACCGCGAGGTTTGTTGACGGCATAGCTGACGCCGGTGAAGAGCACGAGAGTGAGGAATGCTCGGGTGATGGAAAGAAGCCAGATAATTTTGCTCTTCTCTGACCATCTCTTGCCGGCTTTTTCGAGAATGGTCAAGAAGAGGATACCGGTGAAGCCGATCGCACAGGCGTACCCGTTTGCTTCGGGTAGCTTGGCAAAGATGTCGTGGATTGAATGTGCCGTTCCGTCTCGAACATCATTTTCGCCAAGCAGTGAATCCATCTGGTTCAGGATGATCGTAATCGCTATGGCTGAAATGAAGCCGCTCAAGATGGGTAGTGAAACGAATTCCAGCAGGAAGCCAAGTTTTAGGAAGCCCATTGCCATGCCATAGACACCCATCAAACAAGCCATTGCTGATGCGATCTCGGACGGCGTGTACTCGCCCGACAATGCATCAACCGCATGGGAAGTCAGAAGGCCAATGAGCGACGTAGGACCGGTTGACAGATCTAAAGGCTGCAGTTAGTAATCAAGCCACAAACTCTGACAGTCAGCCATCAAACGCTAAGGAAGCAGCAGATCTTTCGGTGACGCACAGAGCAGCCACCGATGAAATTGCCATCTCCTTTGCATTGGCTCACAATGTATGATCTCACCTTTCGTTGTGCCCATGAACGCGTAGATTCCAGGCGGTAGCCAGCTTGACATTAACCCGTACTCAACTGGGATCTTTGCAATTTTTGCGTAGGACAGCCCCTGCGGTATAAGCATCAATCCTATTGTAAGTCCAGCGATCACGTCGTTGACAAGCCATCGGTAGTTGTATTGTGGTAGCCATCCTATGATGGGGAACTTGTCGAGAGCATATTGAGCTGAGGCCGATGGCAGAGCTTGTGCCCCTTTAGCACCAAGCCGGACAGCTCGGTTCCAGTTGTAGTCGTTCCGGACGTCACTGACCGCTCTGTTAAAGAAGTTCATAACGATCAGATACTTGTCGGCTTCGTTTCAAGATTAGAGACGATAGACAACCTTGCTGCCTGCGGTTCCAAAGTAAAGCATCCAGGAAAACGGTAGAGAAATGATATCAAAATCATTGACAATGGCAACTCCGGCCGCTTTGTAAAGGATCAAGCGGGATGTGACCCCAAAACTCGTGCAGGCAACCTGCAACTTCTAGGCCGGATACAACGCTAGCGTCCATCCCTAGGCTGGCCCGCCAAGGATTGCTACTGACAAGCTTGAGCAAAGTATTGCTTAGCTGGTCTAGAAATGGCACGCGTGGACCAACAGGAATACTCTAATCAACGTGGTGCAGTTTTAGGTGGATCTTGACCGGGAGGCAACTCTATCGTTAAGGGTTCCCCGCATTTTGGCATAGCAATATTAGCCCTAACGGCAAAACGATCATCCTCTGAGCTGTTCGCGCATACAACTGGATTCTGCCTCCGGGTATGCGTGCTGCTCACCTGTTTTGAAAATCCTCGTGATTTGCTGTTTGATCGTTGAGACGATTTCTGCTTAGTTCAGCTGTGTGTCGTTACGCAAAATCTGAGATCTTCTTGAGTGTGTACAAGATGCCGGTGCATCCAGGATAGAAGTATGACTTGGGAGAGCCGTACATTGCGGAGGCCCGCGGGATCTTTACCTGCCCAGACAACGTTTCGACCAGGTTTCGAAGAGCCTTAGCTTGCCTTCCGGGTGAAAGATCAAGCACGTAGTGATGTTCGTTTTGAGACTTGCAACATGCCGTAGCTCGGCACTGAATTTGCATTATGCAGGAACCGGCTCGTGACTTGCACTGCTATTGCTAGTCGCCTTTTCGTGCTAGTGATTTTGGATATATGCCAGTGCAGCTCGTAGATTGGTAACATTGCAAAAAGACTTGGTAAGCTCTCCCAAGTTTCCCCATGACAAGGCCAGCAGCTTTGCTTGCAAGAGATCTTGCTTGAAAGTACCAAATCCCCAACTCAAGCCGCAGACGACGAAGTTGCGGGAGAAACGGGTCTTTTTGAATGATCTCTGGAAGAGTAAATGTATTTGCAGGGAGACAAAGCCGAATGGAGTCGAGCGTGGCGGCATTCTGTGAAGGGCCATCCAATGCGCACAGTCGCCAAGCCAGTCTATAACGGCTCCAACTGAGCAACGGCTTGCTTCGTGGAATCTAGAGCGCCGAAGGCCGTAACCTATACGACGTCGCATCTAGATTGTATCATTTTGTGAATCCATATGGTCGAGTTCTGGTCACACACAACAGGGGTAAACGTGACAAGTACATGAAGCGAGTTGGGGGGTTGGAAAACCACTCGCTATCCCATCAAGCATCTGAAGACGACGTTCATGTCATGTCCTAATCGCAATACCATCGACTTTGTCTAGGCAATTATAAGTACGTATAGCTCTTATGCTTGAAGATCGGGTAATGTGGAGTAAAAGACCGTGGACAGAAATACCAAATGGGACACTTCAACATCATTTGCCTCTGTATCATGCAAACGAGAATGTCGTGACCGGGGCCCTAGATTGACATTCACGGGTCTCTTGAGAGTGAGGATCCCGCTATCCATGAAAGTCCCCAGCGCTTGTCACGGGCGGCCGGTGTGTACTGTCGTCAGACTCATCGTCAGACTCAGGCGGCTCCTTCTTTAGAGCTTAGGCCATCGAAAGACGGTTCGGCCGAACACCTGTGGCCATAACGTTTAGCCAATTGTTTCTGTCAGCGGTCTCGTGCGTGACCCTCTCCGCGACTTCTGGCAAACTTAACTGAGGATCATGCTTTGGTGCACCATGACGTACCTTTACCACGGTTATGGCGAGTCTGAAAGAGTCTCGAAAGAAATATCATCCACAGATTGTCATGGTAAAACATTGTCCAGCACGGGTGTATATCATGTATAAGTGATCATGCCAATGGAACGGCGGCGATCAATGAGTTTTGGTAAGCAATTTGAAGTCAGCTTAAGGTGCTTGTCAGGCAGTATGCCGGTACTATCGTCGAGCCAACAAATTCGATGATTCAAATTCCAAGTTAGATGGCAGGGGGATTGCTGTCCAACGCGGCTTGACTCACGCTTTCATAGCGTAACGATGGCCGACAGGGCGAGGCTTCAACTTTGGCAATATCCTGTCGCACACTGCATAATGCTAGGTTGATGGTCGTCCAAATCGGCACACATTAGAATCTAGTAGTCTGTCCGGCTATTAGGCTTTTGACATGCAACTTCGCTCCAGTGTCTTTCGGCGACGTCTGAAGGCGTGGTCAGGTAAAATTCAGTCGCGTAGTGTGTGCATTGTCCATCAAGTCTAGCCTTCACCGCCAAATTGATGAGTCAGAATCGTCGCTCAAGCTCAGCTTAAAAGCAGCGATCAGTCTGTCACATATACTTTGCAAGCAAAGGATGGAACTGATGGGCTGTTGGTGAGCATGCAAGAGGTATAGCTCTGTTGTTAACAAAATGAGAGAAACTACGGTTGCGCAAACCCGCGCGTGCGAAATGGCGACGAAGTGAAGTACAAGGCTGGAAAGCGCTCACTGTCAATTCTTTCGTAGCCACCAATCAGCACTCATTATAATACTGATTTGCTTTGAAAGAGCCGGCTTGCTAGCGAAGACTGAACGCTGACAATTTCACGAGGCAGGCACGCGACCATTTCCATTTAACTACCTGTTCCGTCTGACCTTTTCTGGTCTGTTTCATGAATGTGTTCCTTACTAGAACACATGGTCCTTCCTGTCTACTGAACTAGAATATTATTCACTGAAAGTCCTCCTGAAAGCAGCTACTTGTGCAGTATCGATTGCTTTATTCGACCAGGAGATGGACCAATTGATCGTCAAGGCAGAGCCAAATCGATGTGGAATTTGCGCAGGCGATACAGGTAACTTGACTGCGGTCTTTGCGTCTCGAACGAAGCAAAACTACGACACACCAATGTGTCCGTGAGAATACACGTTAAATGTTCAGTCCTTCGACGGGAATGTCGTCTTCGACGACGATCACCCCAGAGGATACAACGATGTTGTGATCGCGTCAATGCCGACGGTACAGACATGTTAGTTAAGGCATCTCTACTACCCAGCGGTCAGGCTTGCTGATGACTAAAGGCTATAGCGATAGCAGGGTGTGCTCAGTCACATCAAATTGCTATAGGAATCTTTACGTCCATGGCGACAGCCTCTGCTCGCTGCCACGAGATAAAGCCGCATATGTTGCGAATACGGAGATAGTGCTGATGTGAGGATGCTGGTAGCATAAGATGTGAAAAGGCTTTACTTGTCCTGAACAAGATCCCTCTGTGCCAGATACACATCAAAAGTAGGAAACACAAAAGCTTACAGCCTCTCGTCAACAGCTCAACGGCTTTCAGTCTGCTGTCAGGCAGCGCTCAGACAGTAAGCCTAACCAACATGCTAGCCATGAACAGCACCCAAATCTCTTCATGAACGCCATATTCAAAGCATAATCACCCTCGGCACATCAGGCGATGTCCTCCTCACCGTCCTCCAAGCCTTCTAATCCAACGACAGGACCCATCCCTCACTTCCCTTCATCATCAATCCTCTAATGCCTTCGACGTCAGCAGTCTAGGTTACGAGGCTATGTACATCGGTCAGATTGGGCGTGCGGTCGTTGCGCGTCTCGCAAGTCAGCATGCGTACGACAGCACAGCAGACTAGTAAATCTACTCGAACAGCTTTAGCACAACATAGAACGGAGTCATTGGCATAGTTGAAGAATGTGCCCGCGGCAACGCGTGGATGGGGAGCCTCTCTAATTCAGTGGACCTTAATCGAAAGGCTCAAGGATCGATGAAGGCGATGAATGAATTTCCCGGGCACGGAGTTTAGAAGCTGAGCGCCGAGGCACCGTATGCGACGAGGAGTGTTGATAATATCGTCGCCTGCATCTACGGCTATGCGAAGATCGCGCCGCTGAATCAGTATTACATGCGTCTGCCAAGACCGTGAAAAGGACGGCAGGAATTGCCAAAGAAGAATACCAAGGAGACTGTGAAGTGTATGATTGGTGAACTGGGGATGTAGAAGTGAGAGGAGTTGTGAAGTAGCACTAATAGCGAGTCCACCCACATTATGCTTATGCGCTGGTGTGCGTGCTCTGCAAGAAGGGCAAGCCGAAGACACAGAGCAGCTTCGTTGTTTACAGCTTGGGTGTTTGAGCTCATTTGAGGAAACGAACAAGATGTGCTCGCTCTATTCCTCAGCAAACATCAGTTGCTCACATGTGATGCGGGTGGCTAGCATAACTAAGGCGATAAGAGCGAAGGGTATAGATGAGAAGAATCCAGGTTGATGCCTTTCCGGGGTCTAGCGTGAGTTTATCTGATCCGGCGTTGTAGCAGACGTTATCTAGGCCACAGTCCATATCGCAACACTAATGGATGCAAAGCTGAATGCTCGCCTCAGGAACAAAAAATCCATCCAAAAAGCTCTGAGTGACCACTTGCCGCGCAAGAAGTAGTCAGCCTGCACATCAACGAATCCAGATTGGTCAACGACCTCTACCGAGGGCTTTCGCTGCCGAGATGTGGAGAAGACTGTTGGGGTCCAGAGCGTGAGAAGACGGAAGCTCAAAGGTCTATCTATATGCGGGCCTCAAATATGCTGCAACTGGATATTTCCATTCAGCAAGAACTCGTGAGGACAACAACCGCAACAATGTCAGCAGTAATCTACGTCTCTTACCCCCGCGCCAACGAAGACGGTGAACCGTACAAATTCGACATGGACTACTACCTCAACACTCATATGCAGCTGGTTCAGAAATATTGGTACGTCCCCTATTTTGATCCTCATGTACCTCGGACACGCTCGCCTTTTTGGCCTCTGCGCCAAGTAGACACCTGTACCATGCTGATTGCGGACGAGGGGCCCACACGGTTTGAGAAGCTGGTCGGTAATCCAGTTTGAGGAAAATGATCCTTCGGGTTTGTCTGTTCAGGCCATCATGTATTGGACAAGCAAAGAGGACTTTGAGAGGTGTTATGCGTTGGGGATACCCGAGGTGCACGAGGATTTGAAGTATTATAGTAATGCTAGGCCGGTTCGATGGGTTGGGAAGAACATGTTGCAGGGGTAGAGGAAGCTAGGTCAGGGTAGGGGGACGTATTTGGTGTGGAAGGATTGAAGCGTGATTGAATGTTGCTTGGGCGGGACAGTCTTTTCTCGTTGTGCTGGTGTTGCACTCCGAAGCCGTTACAGTCGTTGGAGGATTGTATTGCTTGTAGAAATTTAGCTTGTAGTCCTGCTCACATCCTCCTGGTATCGTGTAGATGCCCTGTTGTACAGTCAATCTTCCCAAATGCATTAGTCATCGGCGATAGAGCCACGTCCAGCGGGCGGCAGAGCTTGCGGAGGGAGAGCTATGCAGCATCTGGCAAGTCCCGACACATTTGTTTTGAACGTGATAGATTTCTCTTCCCACATGTCCAGCAGTCGCTTCGAGCCCATTTTCGACTTGTTCGATGCTATGCGGCATGCTCTTTCTGGTATCATATTTAACCACCCGACTCACATGAGTATCGCACAAAAATGTCCCGCAAGTCCACGCACCCACGAATCGCTTTTCGCTGACCACAAGCTGACCCCAGCCATCAATCCGCATTTATCGGTTAGACTTAGCCACACGCTCCAACTCGTCCTTCTTCTTAATCGCGTATGAGTTCGAGGAACCCTTGGCAGCATTGATCAACTCCTCAGCTAGACACTCCGCAATACTTTTAACGTTTCGGAAAGCGGCTTCTCGGGCACCGATTGTGATGAGGGCAATGGCTTGGTTGACTCTTCGCAGAGGAGAAACATCGACTGCCTGGCGTCGGACTGTACCAGCGCTGCCAATTCGAGTGCTGTCTTCTCGGGGGCCGCAGTTAACGATAGCGTCAACGGCGATTTGGATAGGGTTTTGGTCGGTAAGAATGTGGATCTATAGCCGTCTTGTAAGTACTTTCTCCTATTGCGACAAGGGACTTCGTAAACGTACAATTTCAAAAGCATGTGCGACGATTCGGATAGCCATCAACTTCTTGCCGTTGTTTCGACCGTTCATCATTAGAGAGTTCGTCAACCGCTCAATGATCGGGCATTGTGCTTTTCTGAATCGCTTCGAGGCATATCGGCCAGCAGAGTGTGAGATATAGACTGGCTGTCTGATTTGAATGTAATCGCTGCATTACCATTAGCCTTCTGCTCCTGTGTCCTGTGGCCATTGATCCCCTACGTCAAAGAGATATCTCTGATTTCCACATCCTCATAACTCCATTTGTTGAAGAGCTTCACTGAACCAACCTCGGCAGCGACATCCTTTGGCAGAACACCAGTGGACTGAGGGACCTCGACCTCGACTTCTCCGTTGTCTGACATGGTGGTGGTTTACGATTATCGAGGAAAGATTGGGTGCGTTCGCGATCTCGAAAATCGGTCTTGCAGGTCTTCCCTCAAACTTTGGTGGGTGGTCACCCAAAGTGGTTTGGCGAAAGCTTGGCAGCCAAGATTTTGGCCTGAAATACTAGGCTGCAGCAAAGTTTCCCATCTCTGACCCTCGATACTTGCAGATGGCGTTGCACCTCTCGATAACATATGACGGCGAGTCTCTGCCAGCAAGCAAAATGATCTAGTGTAAACCGATTTCAAGCATTCTAAGGCATTTTGAATCTGATAGGCTTGTCAGGGTCTGCTGCAATCAATACGTTTCGCCACCAAAACTATTTGGTATATTCGAAAATCATTCAGTCTATGTAATTTTGCGACGACTTGTTCATCTATTTGACTGTTGCATCTTCTGCCGATGCTCTTCTTCAAGCAGACTTTGCTTCTTTATGTACTCTAATACAACTTCTTCCTCCGTTCTCTGCTTCTCAAGCGCAGCTTGTTGATCCTTGCTCTCTTGCTCCGACGCTCTTAGGGCCTTTCGTAACTCTTCTTCATCATCGTCAGCGATAGCTTTTCCGGACGACTCCGCCAATGATGCTACAAGAGCCTTTCTCAACTCCTCATCACTATCATGGTCTTCTTCCTCTCTGTCATCCATTCGCGTAGATTCGACAGTTGTACCTGTCCCTTGTCGAGGTGGGATAGGGGGTGCAGCGCCATGTTCGGGACGTCGAAAACCAAAGGTCTCTTGGCTTGCTTGAATGGCTCGTTTGTAGTCATCATCGTCCTCCGTATCGCTTTCGAGGTCGTTGTCAACCATTGAGATGCGCTGCTCTCCCTGCTGGTAGGCTTCGAGACTTTGCGATGATGCCCTCTCCAGGGTCGCTTTTCTGTTATCACGATGATCGGTTGGGAGCATTGCTGTCGCAGAAGTTTGATTTTCCACTTCTCTCCGCGCTCTCGTTGCTTCTTCAATACTGGCCTGCACCGCGCGTTGGTATGCCTCGTCTTCGTTCTCATTGGTGATAGGTTCTGGGTTGCTTCTCAATGCTTGAACACTGGCACGGAGCGCTCGTTCGATAACAGCATCCTCTTGTGGATTCCCTCTGCTTGTTTGGGACACTGACTTCCTGATGGCTTCTTCGAAGTCAGCGTCGTTTGCAGCCAATAGATCGGCAGAGGAGCGTGGATCACTTGGCACATGGCTGTATCCCGCTGTCGAATTCTTCTTTTCTAGTTTCTTCCTCTCCTTCTCTCCCTTTTTCAGGGCCTGCCTTCTTTTATCAAGCTCTTTCCGCTGTTCGAAGCTTAGGTGCTTTGTATTTTTGAAACCACTAAGAAGCTGGGCATCCGTGATGTCAGCAGTTGACTGGGAGGGACGAGACTGGATCTCTTCCCTCTGCTCTTTACCGTATTGCTTTTTGCCTTTTTTGCTTCCAAGGTTTCCGCTCTTCCAGATAGCAACGATTCTTTCCCTTTCGCCAGCGCCGCTGGCTTTCCATTCTTCATAGCCTTGAGCCGTCCTTGCAGCTATGATATAGTTCCGGGTGGAGCTGCCAAAGTGCTTCGTGAGTTCCATGTAGATACCCTTGAATGTGTAACCAGGTAAGCCCCAGATAGAAGCACCCGGCTTCAGAACGAGGCCGAATGCGCCTTTGGCAAAGCCTTTCATCAAGCCTGCGGCGCCTTCCTTTCGCGCTCCCTGAATCGGTTGCGTGACTAGACCTGTAATGCCGTCGTAGAACCCATATCCAAATTCTTTACCAGCTGCCTTGAGCCCAGACTGAAGATCTGTGACTTTGGTCGGTTTTCTTACCGTGGTATCGCCATACAATTTCGGGGCATTGTGAAAACCTTGCGCAAGCGACATCGTGAAGTCCATCGGCGACCTCATTCCTACCTTTACAATTTTACCCCCGGCTTTGGTAGCGCCAATGATGGACTCGAGGTTCATTTGGCCGCCTTCATGAGCCGATCGTGGTGTTCGCGAACCAGCAGCGTTGGAAGGGGAACCGGCGCGCGAGCTGCCCATGGACGATGTCGAACATCGGCGACTGCGCGAAGCTTCAGGGTTGAAAACGCTAGACATTGCGCGAGGCTGCGAAGACTCGGACCTTGGTGACATAACGCCAGGCGACATCGACGCATAGGTTGAGTCATCTTTGTCGTGCGAACTACAGACGTCTTCTTGCTGCGCAGGCTGCTTGTCTTTGGAAGTGCTTATAGAAGACTGGTTTGACCTCGCATCGACTGAAGGACTTCGAGAATGGCTTCGTGATCCTGCTGGTGCCGCAAGTGAGTTTGGTGGCGTGCCAACGAGGCCGTCAGTTGCATCCTTGTTCTTGTAATCGCCAAACTTTAAATTTTTCAGAAGTTCTGTAGGCATATCAACCACGCCAGCGCCCATCTCTGAAAGAGTTCCTATCAAGGCAGCTGCTCCACCAGTGATGGGCTCCGGTGGACCTTCATCTACAAAATACTCACAAGATCGATACAGCTTCAGATCCTCAAATCTCAGCAGCCCTTCATTACCCAAGACTGTTGCAGCGAGAGCAGATAGACGAATGTCAGTTCTGCGTACCCGCCATACTGCGACTCTGCCTGGGCATATTGAACAACGTATTTCGCGCTCAGGCAGATGCCTATGAAACGACTCAGCACCAGATTCTGAGCCAGTTTCTTCTTTGATCTTGTTGCTAAGCTCCATTGCGCGCTCTTTCGATTGAGGCTCCAAAGCCTTTGTGATTGCATCCGCCAACTTATCGGCTGTAAGGTCTTTGTAAGCAATTGGCATAGGTCCAGCTCCAGCTCGTGCAGTCATTGCACCCCAAAACGGTTGATCACCAAAGAATGGCACCACCACCGTTGGACATCCGGCGGCAATACCTGCAGCAGTTGTTCCAGCACCTCCATGATGTACGACGCAGGAAACTCGCTTGAAGAGCCAATCATGAGGACAATTTCCAAGCATGAAGACTCCTTCAGGAATGCCTAGCTCATCCGCTCCTAGACCACCCCAGCCTTTGGACACGAGGGCACGCTGTCCAGTCTTTCTGACGGCCTCAAATATCATCGTGGTCATAGCATTTGGATCGTCCACCACGATAGAGCCAAACCCAATATAGACTGGCGGTGGTCCAGCCTCGAGGAATGCTGCTAACTGAGGATCAGGTGTGTAATTGGTGGCTAGATTGAGGAAGTAAAAGCCTGAGATGTCAATTTTGTTGCTCCAATCTTTAGGCTTTGGTATCAATGCTGGCGACCAGCAATATGTCCATGGAATCTTCAGCCTGGCCAGCATTCCGGGCGCCCAAATTATGCTCACTGGCTCAAGATGGAGTACTCTCTCCCTGAACTTATTGATGAGATCACCCAGCCCCTGCCACGTAAGCATATCAACCAACACATATGAAATGTAGTTGGTTAAGCTTTGATCTGTATTGGAAGAAATAATATTTGCTAGCGGATGTGGAAAGGCCTGCGTTGGTGACCAAGGCATTGTGAACATTAGGTGAAGAGGAATGCCGAGCTTTTCGGCGATGTGGATGTGAGCGAAAGACACTGGATTAGCAATAATAGCATCTGCGACAAAAGGCTTGTTCGTGTCGTCGCCCATAGAAATGGCGCTGTCCATGCTCTGACTCTCCAAGAGATCATCCGAAGCAGACATGCCAGTCCCATCTCCGGCTTCGATACACGACCTCCAGCATCCATTCACCATCTCGTAGATAGTTCTGCGTCTTTTGCCAATGTCGCCAGCCTTCAATGAATCAATACCAGGCATTAGACCAGGATTCTTCACCATGAACGCCATGAGCTCACTTGGGTCTCCACCAATGCTGAAGAACTCCAGGTCATTCTCGGTGATGAACTGCCGGAAAGTTGGGTGAGTTGCTATTCTAACGCGATGGTTGAATTTATTCTTCAACACCTGACCGAGCGCTACGAACGGCTGGACATCGCCTCTGCTTCCAACAATTTGGATGACAATGTTCATGGGTGGAGGTGGAAGTCCACCTGCCATCCCAAGCCCTTCTGGAATTTCTGCCTCTGGCTCCGGCTTTGCTTTTGCCATCTCAAATTGTCTCGCCAGCATAGGTCCGAGGAGGTCTGTGACCCTCCTCCCCTTCTCTTTGATCTTGATGTTGACTCTGCCATCTCTACCTACACGAGCACCTGTGTCCAAGCCGTTCTGGCTGATATCGACTTGGCCATAGTTCGATGCGTCATAGGGCGGAGGCGGGACCTCCTCGATAGGTCGTTCATCATACAATGCGTGATGTCGGTTATGGTGATGTATGGGGTCGAGATGTTGCTGTCCTTGCTCTTCAGCTGCAGCGGCAGCTGCGCTCATGGCATGTTGACCTTGCTGCACCACTATAGAAGGTGGAGCGCTTGCTCCTGGTGGTTGCTGTTTGCTCGACATTGTCGCTGGTGGCTTTTGAACCAACGAAATTTGGACCACTCTTTATACACACTCTAGGTCCATGTCTTCCTTCCCACAACGATCCTGCCCCACTGCTAGTCGGTAAGTATATGGATGGAGCTGGAAACACTTTGCTAGTTCCAGCTTTTACCTAGAATACGCGTATCGAACACGGGAAGGCGATGCTTGAATGGCGCTGATGGGTTCAAATTCGATATTGTGATGCCTGCACGAGAAGTTTGCATTCACAGACGGTTTAGATGCAGTACGAAGGCATGCCTATGTTGACACTTACCGAGAATAATGAAATCTTAACGAGGAACTTCATGCATTGAGCGACACTGACGACGTCAACATGCTGCTAAACAGGTTATGGCTCGTTTGTATCAAGCACGCAAGTGGCTCGACTCGACATGTGCTTCAAAAGTGGCATGGCGCTTGGTCTTTGAGCGGTTGCCAGAAGTAGAAGGATCGTCTACTTAATACATCGAGGGGCGTCCAGGCGTGTGGCTGAGCGAGTGATACTGCTGAGACTCCCCCGAATCTACATCACCCGCGTAGAGTCAGCGAGGGGCATAATTACAGGCGGGCTTACGGGCATTAGGCATTGCACTGCTGCCAAACCGTAGCCTAGCGGGTTTCGAAGCCGGTGGCCAATGACGAAGTCATTCCTCTATTCACCGTCTCTCTTCATGCCACCTGCTGCTTCACATGACTCAAGCTGCGGCGTCGACGGTGCTTATGGACGTTCGGGCGGTAGACTCTTCATATCGACAACATGTAAACAGTCCCTCTACCTACCGCCGCCAGTTGATTTGAACTCACGCCGTACTTGCAAAACGACTATCGCAATGCCCGACCGAGATGGACGATTGCGTTGCTCGTCGCGCAGACAAATAACAGCACGATCTCTACTATCGTTCTTCTTCCTCCTGCCAGCCACAAACGCAATCCAACTAGGGGCCAGCAGTCCAATCCAGGAGAGGTCCCACACCTTCACTCTGCGTCACATCTTCCATCGAGGCACCTATCAGAACCCGGACCTGCACAAGCGACTTGACATTCCACCAGCATCACAGGATGCCTTCGCCTTCGAAGACGATTCTGCGAACATTGCAGTATCTGCTCCTCCGCGACTGACTGTTTTGAGCGAGGACTACCAAATAGAAAGACTTGCGGACCGAGACTGGGCATCTGTTGAAAAGCATCTCGATCATGCAAGCCTGACAGGGTCGCCTGCTGTTCTGCATTCTTCGCAGTGGACCATGGAAGAGATCCCTGGTCCAGATACGAGCCACAAGGAGAGTGTCATAAATCTAGCATACATGGCAGCCGATGCATATGTACCAAACGTGAATGACAGCGAATGGTCAAATGTGTCTCTGGGTTACAACCATTCCACACCTTTTGGGTGGGAAGGAGACGGACTTCGAGGGCACATCTTCACAGACGAGGGCAATAAGACGATAGTGATAGGCCTGAAGGGTACTTCGCCCGCAGTATTCGATGGAGACGGTACGACCACAAGAGACAAGCTAAACGACAACCTGTTCTTTAGCTGCTGTTGTGGTCAAGGCGGACAGTACTTCTGGAGACAAGTCTGCGACTGCCAAGCGGGTACCTATACATGCAATTCTACTTGTCTCGTCAAGGCTCTCAAGAGCAAGACAAGATACTACTCAGCGTCTATCGATCTCTACACTAACGTAACCGAACTGTACCCCGACTCGAATGTGTGGATTGTCGGACACTCCCTGGGAGGAGCCGTCTCCAGCTTGCTCGGTCTAACATTCGGCTTACCCGTCGTCACCTTCGAGGCGCCTGGCGATGACCTTGCCGCGCGAAGACTTGGCCTTCCAGTTCCCCCTAGCAGTCTGAACAGCCACCCGCCCAACCGCGGCAAGTACACCGGCGCCCGTCACTTCGGCCACACCGCCGACCCTGTCTTTATGGGCACCTGCAACTCCGCCACAGCAACGTGCACTCTTGGCGGCTACGCGATGGAATCCCAATGCCACACAGGTCTCCAGTGTGTCTACGATACAGTTTCAGACATGGGTTGGCGCGTAGGCATAGGCTACCACAAGATACACAATGTGATCGACACAGTTATCAAAAAATACAAAGACGTGCCAAAGTGCGTCCCCGACAATGATTGCTACGACTGCTACAACTGGAAATTCTTCGAGAGTAATGGCTCAGATTCAACCACCACAACCACGACGACAACGTCAAAGGTATCATACACTCGAACTACGACCTGCAAAACACCCGGCTGGTGGGGCTGCTTAGACGAGACAACAACCTCAACCCACCCAGTAATCACAACTACATACACAACCACATCGTGCGTAACGCCAGGGTGGTTCGGCTGCAAGGAGGAAGCGAACGTCACTGTCACGACCACAACCGATTTCCCAAGCACCTACATGTCCAACACCAACTCATTGCCAGCCTCAAGAACCTGCAGACCCGGTTGGTTCGGCGGCGGCTGCGACACAACCACCGCGTGCTGCCACAGCTCTTCGGAAGCACCGATGCCCTCCAGCACGTCAACATCGGAACCCGACGTTTGCGAGACCCCGGGCTTCTTCTTCGGTTGCTGGGATAATCCGGACAAGAAGCATAAGCATAAGTATACCAGCACTGCCTCAACTTCGGGTGCGGCCCCTTCGAGAATACGTACTATAACTCCGCCGCCTGCCATCACGGTTACAGCGACGGAGACACAAACCAGCACGGACGTGATTGCAACGAGCACTAAAACGCCGAAGGAGAAACCGTGTAAGCATCGGGTGTTCTTTGGATTGATTTGTCTCGATTCAGCGACTGAGGGTGAGAGCTTGAGCCCGCCCCGTGCAGCGACAAGTGATGGCAGTGGACACATCAGTGAGCTGTAATAACGTGGGCAGTTTGGACATTCCAGGCGTTCTAGGCAGCGAGCATTTTGTGGACTTTCAGCGCTTACCTTGTTTCGAGCCCATTGATTTGGTTTGGGGCTGATCAGCTAAATAAGCTTCAGTGTTGTACATATAAGAGGCAGCGCGTGTTCAGTCAGGCGCCTGTGCATGAAGCGACGAAATGTCAAAGACGACGAAAGCCCTTGATCTTGTTGATTGTATTCGATTTCAAATTATCTGCGCAAAATTCATGCTTGTTGATGCTACAATCTTGTACAAATGACGGCAGGACCACGCCGCTAATTCTCAGCCCGCTATTACACACCATCGTCCTGGTTCCTCTCTGTGCTTATGCGCCGCCTTCTCTCTTAGCGTACTCATCCTCCATGCGTTCCAGATACTCCTGATCTCTCTTTGCCTGCTCGCTGTCCGTCACATCCTCAATTCGGCGGCTTGTATCTACTCCAGCACCGCCTTCGACGGCTCTTCCCTGCACGGGGATCTCTCGTGTCTCGGACAAAGTTGGCTGGCCCGTTTCTCTCGACTCTCGTGTCACATAGCCGCCATTACGGGAGTCGTATTTGGCCTGTTCACTGTATGATTGGGTGTGTGGTTCACCACCGGAGGATGAGGACGAGGTAGTGTAGGAAGATGAGGAGTAGGAGACGTAGGAGGATTGGGTGTTGGACATTTTGTTTTTGTGTTCTGGTTGAAGGAGCTGGTCGTTATGTCTGGTTTGGTGTATGCTTCGTGGCCGTGATATTGTGTGTAGTCAAGGTATTGAGATGGTGCTTGTTTTGCCCGAAACTCTTTGTCAAGTACACTGTACAGGCTCACTATTCGTGAACTCCACTCTCAGGTTGAAGAATAGTCTCGAAGCGCAGGACGATGTTCGAAACCCCACCAGCACGACGCATGTGTTGCACAAGTGTGAAATCTGACAAGGAATGTGTAATTGTCTAAACTAGGAATGAGCGCTCAGTGAGGCCGCTTTAAGTACAGAATAATACGCGCTAAGCGTAATATGACATCCTCCACCACCTTGACTTTTCGTAATTTTCGTTTGCACTAGTGTAATAATCGGGGGGCTGGGCCCTGCATTAATAATAATCTTTCTGCAACGCAACCTCTTTCACCTTTTCTTATCACTCATTTTCATTCTGGTATGTC